>JANHMN010000215.1:0-28360 GCA_030674055.1 Rhabdomys pumilio
GTGTTCTTTTATGGTTTTGAAGACTACGGTGATATGCAAAGGCTTTACCACATTGATTACATTCATAAGGTTTCTCTCCAGTATGCATTCTTTTATGTCTTTGGAGATGACTAGAACATACAAAGGCTTTACCACATTGATTACATTCATAGGGCTTCTCTCCAGTATGTGTTCTTTTATGGATTTGGAGATGACTGTGTCGTGCAAAGGCTTTATCACATAGATTACATTTGTAAGGTTTCTCTCCAGTATGAATTCTTTCATGTCTTTGAAGCTGACCATAGCATGCAAAGGCTTTACCACACTGATTACATTCATAAGGTTTCTCTCCAGTATGTGTTCTTTTATGTATTTGGAGATAATTGTGATGGGAATAGGCTTTATCGCACTGATTACATTTGTAAGGTTTCTCTCCAGTATGTGTTCTTTTATGGATTTGAAGATAACAGTGATATACAAAGGTTTTACCACATTGATTACATTCATAGGGCTTCTCTCCAGTATGTGTTTTTTTATGAATTTGGAGATGACTATATTGTGAATAGGCTTTATCACATCGATTACATTTGTAGGGTTTATCTCTAGAATGTGTTCTTTTATGTATTTGAAGACTACTGTGATGTGCAAAAGCTTCACCACATTGAAAACCTTCATAGGGTTTCTTTCCAGTATGAATTTTTTCATGCTTTTGAGGATAATTGTGATAGGCAAAGGCTTTATCACATTGAGTATATTCAGAGGGTTTCTCTCCAGTAAGACTTCTTTCATGCCTGCAAAGATAATTGGCACATGTCAAAGTTTTACCACATTCATTATACCATTGAATCTGTTTATCTGCTTTATTAATTTTATAATCTGGTCTAGTTGTAAAGAGGAATCAGATCTTAAAGTCTTATCACTTTTTTTACAATCATGATTTCCCTTCAGTACAGCTTGTTTTACTTCTTTGAAGATGCTCATAATGCTGAGAGTGTTTATTACGTGGCTCACATTTATAGAGTCCTTTTTCTCTATGAGGTTTTTCACAAATCTGAAGAACTCGCAGCTTTACCACACTGATTGCATTTATAAATTTTCCTATCATGTGATACATGCTACATTTGCATACAGAATTTTCAATGGGAACCAAGACAAAGAGAAAAATTTCCCCATTCCTACAACTCATAGGGATTTCTGCAGTATGAGTTTGTGGATATATTCCCAATGAAGTTGGAAAACTAACTAATTATAAACTTGCATCACACCGAGAAAGTCTATTTGAACGGAGGATTATCTTTTAATTGTTCTGGGAGACAGAGGTACATTGCTTCTTTCAGTATTCCTATGCTCACAAGGCTTGTATCCATTGTGACACATGATATACCTATTAATAGAATAACAAATGAAGGAGTTCCACATTGCATTCCCACAGTTTTATTTTTTGTTCATCAAACACGTGTGGTATAGAGATTAATGTTTCTCTTCAACAACATTCTTGATTCTCATTAACTGCCCCTCTCACTAACCTTAGCAATGTTACTATAGGAATATGAGCAACGCCAGCTTTACTATGGAATACTTACTTATTAGGTTTTGGACATATACACCTATTCAATGTATATATCGTATGCAATATAGGAGTGGTATGATTCTAAATAGATTGGCAGTTCTACAGAGTAGGTGCAAAAAAGTAGGTTCAAATGATAATGTCTGTTAAGGCATTGTTTCTTAATCTTCTTTCTTAGAAGAATGCCTTGCAAACACAAATCAGACACCTGTCACTGAGATTCATCGATCCTTGTGAATTTAATAATCATCAATATACTTAAAGAAGTGCTTTTTTTACACTGTTGATTTTCTTTAAAATGTCCAGGACTGATTAAAATTTCTTTAGAGGCATATTCATACCAACTTGCACATGAAAATTACCTTGCATGTCTTCTAGAACTTTGGCAATGTTCCTCAATATTATGGTCTTTCCAATCATAGCCTAAAATATAGTACCAGAAAATGTATGATTTATTATTGGAAATTAGGCAAAATTTAAGTTACTATCTTCAGTGAACCTGATTTATTCACCTCAATCCTCATTGTTAAATGAAGTTACAGAAGAGCATCAGTAACAAAGAAACATTTGTTCCCTTATTTTAAAAAGTGAAAGAAAATTCACTGCCTTACCTATAGCAGTGAGGTTCCTGTAGGTCTCCAGCATCACATCTTTGTAAAGACTCTTCTGTGAAGGATCCAGCAAAGTCCATTCTTCTTGAGTGAAGTTCACATGCACATCATCATATGTCACTGCATCCTAAAATATCCCACACATGTGTATGAAAGAAACCATGATACAGACAATCATGTAAATTTATACTTTATTGACAATATATCCATATAATTCTGGTGTTTCCCCCACTTATTTCTTAACCCAGAGGTTCTAATGTAATCACTAAGTGATCTTTGAAGTAAACTGAATAATGAGATTCACCTCTGTCATTTCTTTGCTCTTTGAATAGGATACAGCCTTGCAAGAGAAATGCCAATTAACACAGAAAGGAAGAGGGAGGAAGAGGGAGGGAAGGAGGGAGAGGGAGAGAAAGAGAGAGAGAGAGAGAGAGAGAGAGAGAGAGAGAGAGAGAGACCACGACAAGCAAACAGTACCGAGCACACATTAGAGAAATTGTATGAACAGTTACTAACTACAAAAAATGATGGGCAAACTGGATAAATTGACTCATGCCTTCCTTTAATCCCAGAATTCAAGAGGCAGAGTCAGGTCTGCCTCATTGAGTTACATGTCAGCCTGGTCTATCCAGGGCAGACAGAGATATATATTAAGACCCTGTCTCCCCTGTAAAACTCAATCAAGCAAGAGAGAAAGTACTCAGAGGTTTTTATTGAAGTTCGCTCAAAGAATTATACATTCATTCCAGTTCTATATTCATCCTCCAAAATTTTTAAGTGCCCCAGTTTAAACTGTAACATTAATAAAATCTTTAAAAGAGGTGTACATGTTTAAACAGTTACAAATGGACAGATGAAAATATTAGTAGTGTAAATGTTGATCCTAAGTAACCAACATAGGGTAGGAGAGATGGCTCAGCAGTGAAGAGCTCTTGCTGAACTTGCAAATAGTTGCGCTCAATTATCAGTACTTACAAGGGGCCTCCCAACTATCCATTACTCCAAGTTCAGGAAGTCTGAGGCCATCTTCTGACTACTGTGAGGATCAGGCGTACATGAGGTACATATTCATTCATACAGGTTAAGTACTCATATTCAGAAAAAAAAAAATCCAGAGCAGGTAGGAAGAATGTTATGCAGCTGCAATTCAATGACTTAGAAAGCTCAGGCAGTATTAATGTCATGAATACATGCCATCCTGAGAAATAGAATATCTTCTGCCAGATTTCAAAAGTCACATGGATGAAGATCAATACAACAGCAGATACTTGACATGTAGCAAAAATCTACACTTCAGGCCCATCAGCCAATAATATAAAAACAAGCAAGTAAGCAAGCAAACAATCAAATAGCCAGGCATGTTGACCCACATTTAATCATCCCAGCATCCTTGAGCTAGAGTCAGGTGGAAGTTTAAGTTAGAGGCTTGCATATTCTATATACCTACTTTTAGGATAGTCATGGTTACTCAGGGAAACACTAGCTTCAAAACTAAAACTAAAACCAAAATTAAAAAAACCAAAAATACCCAAAACACCAGGTTCACTGTAAAGAGCAGAGTAAGAGTCGCCATTATGGATAATTAATTTAAAAGAAAAAAAACAATGTGTGGCCTAGAATGTAAAGTCAAGATAAGCGGTAAACCCAAAGGAACAGTATGTCCTCAATTGCAAGTGACTGAGGCGTAACCATGGTAACAGAGCCCAAGCTGTCTGTGTATGACCAATAAAAACTCCCGCCTCAATTCTGATTGGTTGAAAATAGCTTAACAACCTGTGGCCTGGCCTGTGCAACTTTGCTCGTTCCGGGAGCCCCATGGAGATTCCCTCGTGTGAGACTTGTTAAGACGAGCCACCTCCAGGGCTGTTCGCTGCTGACCGAGAAAGCCTGCATTTCTCGGACGGATTCCCTCCCGCTGGTCTGCACGGCTGTTGACAGACCAAATTTCACCGGAACCAAGCTTGTCTCCTAGACCCATTCTCCGCTGAACCAAAATTGTGAGTGGACACACGTCTGGACCCTTCCCCGCGGCGCCAACATCGGGCCTGGCCAGAGGTTAGTATAAAGTGTGTGTACGAACGAATGCAACCCCATTTCGCTATTTGTTTGTTGTCATTCATAAATAAATAAGCTAATTTGCCTTTTCCTCTGGTTCGACTCTTTCATTGCCCCTGTACGTGGTCGCAATTTTGCGACAGTTTACAGCGTTTCGCGACACTCATAGCTTAGCACTGAATAGCAATTGCTTCTACTGCATCTTAAGTGATTTAGGGATAAAGGCTACATTAGAAGGAAGCTCATTAATCAGTTTTCACGACAACAGAGTAGACACAAAAGACAGGAAATAGGTTGGTTGACACCCAAATCCTATGCCCAATAAGACATCTAGAAAGGTTTCTCCTACAAAAGCTTCTATAAACTCCCAAAAGAAAGCCACAGAGAGACAATTGTTCAAAGATATCATCCTATCTGGGAACTTTTTTTAATGTTAAGCAAGTTTATTAAAAATAATGCTAATGTGATTCCGGGGCACACTGTTTCCAAGAGGGTCTTTGCAACAGATTTTTAATGTAATCACTTATCATCAACTAAATAACAATGGTGAACTTTACTTACAGAATAAAATAACAGAGGAAAAAGACCAGGCTAATCAGGGGCCTTCATCTTCCCTAAATTTCTGTCCAGCCTGCAACCCTCAGCAAAGCTGGTCTCTAGAGAGTTAAACAGGGCTAAACCTCCTGCACCTGCTAAGACGCCAAAAAGGCAGGAGTCAGAAAAAAAAAAAAAAAAAAAAAAAAAAAAAAAAAAGCAGGAACAGTGTCCTACACTGTTCCAGTTGTTACAAATGATTAAAGGCCAGTTAAGGATTTTCATGTTCACTGATTCAAAATGCTAGTTTAAAAAAAAAAAGTCACCAGCAACGCATGTATTTTCCCTCAGCAGCTCTTAAACCTGAACGCCTAGTGTAAAAAAAACATGGTGTGTAGCAGACGCTAGTACTGCTGAGGGCCTGTGGATGCCAGCTGTGGCAACACTAAATCCCCTATAAGGCATCAAGTGCCGGGACTCCTTCTCATAAACGTCTGGAATGATGCCATAGAGTGTTTGTACCATCTTAACCATAGACTTCTCAAAGAGCTGGCTCTTGTAGTCTATCAGCTGCTCCAGAAACTCAGGTTGGGCCTGATGACAGGCCTCCGGCAGGCATAAATTATGGATTTCACAGAGAGTGGGCATAAGGTAGCCCCATACTTCTTGCTCACACTGTGGATCTTGTCAGCCACAACGTCAAAGTACAGTCTAATGGGAGCATGAGGAATGTCAGCCAGAGGCACTTTAACATATTCAAACTGGGGCCAGCTGAAGTTGGGGCATTTACAGTGCAGGTGATACCACAGTGCTGGTTGGAGGCCACACTGGCCCTACCCAGGAAGAGAGAGAGGAAGTGATCTGAGCGATGCCTCCCTATGTCTCCTTCGAAAATCATCCAAGGAGTCATGAGAGTCCGTGGGAATGTGCTATGACCTCTGGAGCACATGAAGATGCCAGTGGTTACACTATTATCATCAGGGGGCAGACCAGAGAGCAGTGCAGTCCGTCCTCCACCAGGGAATCCAAGCCTGCAGCCTCTTTCTTGCTAAGGATTTCCAGTGAGCTGGAGACCTTGGTCTGGATCCAGAAGTTCTTGGGAGAGTGCTGGTTACATTGAATACAAATCAGATCCAGTGTCCTGAAAGCTGCTGCGGTGGGGACCTGCTTGAGTTTCAAGCACCGCACGTGTGCAATGCAGCGCAGGCCGGTCACCCTGACGACCCGAGAGCCTTTTTAACTCAATCCACTAACTACATCCTGATCCTGGTCACTATAGGCTCATGGTCATCTAAGAGTAAGTATGCAATGATCTACAAGAGCTTGTACACTCTTCAAATGCCCAAAGTTTTTTCTGGCACTCAATACAATCTCTTCATTGCTACATCTTGTAAAATCAGAAAGCAAATTATATCTTCCCAACGTATATGGGAATGGCACAGAATACCCCTTCTCATTCCAACAGAGAAGAATGCATACGTAGTGAGGAAAGATTAGACCCAAGCAAGAAACCCAGAGGGCAAACAACAAATTCATGCAGCTGCCTCAGACACAGAGGCCCTCAGTTTCAAAAGGCCCTATCCCTACAACTTCTCAGACATCTCTCAGTTTAGTTTCTTCCACTCCCTATATGCAGCTCACATGGCAGGTGTCTCACAGCTTAGGTATCAAGATCTTGTGGTCTTAAAATGCAACTCAGGCTTAATCCTCACAGGTTCATGCAATGCACTCTCACAGTGTCCTCCTTCCCTGGGGCTCTGACTCTGCCAAATAAAGAGCTGGAACAGTGGTGAACTGAAACTACTGGGAAAGAATTGTGACCTTAAATTTTGTATCTTTCTTGTTTCCAGAACTTGGGTGATCCTGCCAAGTTTGGATTTTGTATGGACCCTGCCATGCTTGGACCACAGTTGTAGCAGGTTTTGTATGAAGTTCCTTCCTGGGACTAGGAATCACTTTGCCTACTCCCCCTTCCATTAACTGAAGGCTTAGCAGGAGAAAGTGTTTCCCTTAATTCACCTTCTTAGGCTTCCAGTCCTGAGCAAGGACCTTCTCTTTAATGGTGATAATCTTGGCTGCCATCTGAAACTACCCAGTGCTGTTTTTCTCTACAAACCACAGACTTTGCATTTATTTCTGCCTCACTTCTTCCTTTTCTTCTTCCTCTTCCTCCTCCTCTCCCCCCCCCCCATTGTAGTTCAGAATGACTCACTGACAATACTCATCCAACAGATTCAATAATCCTTCTAAAAGGGTCAGCCCATTATTTTTTATTTCTGCTTGCCTTAATTTCTCAGAGCATGGGCAGAATAAGAAAGATTTTGGCTCAAAATACCCAACAAATGACCTCTAGCTAAATTTTTGATGTAGTTTATTTTCCACTGAAATCTTATGATTTATGAACTTCTGTCTTCATTACTGACAATACTCCAATCTTCCAGGTATTACAATAATAGCTGGTTAAGCTCCGAGTATAGATTTCCATGCTGTTTGCCATCTCAAGTTCCGATATTTTCCACTTTCCTCCAAAGAGAACATTCCCAGATTCTGTTCAGTAACAAATCATTTTTTTTTGTACCTTTATTTTATTTTATTGGGGCTGGAGAGATGGCTCAGTGGTTAAAAGGACTCGCTGCTTCTTCCAGAGGTCCTGAGTTCAATTCCCAGCAACCATGTGGTTGCTCACAACCAACTGTAATGGGATCTGATGTCCTCTTTTGGTGTGTCTGGAGACAGCTAGTTTACTCACATACATTAAATAATATTTTAAAAAAAGATTTAAAAAATTTATTTTATTTTTGTTTTAGCTTACTACTCTGCTGCTGTGATTGAATCCTTCAACCAAAGGCATCTCAGGTAATGAACAGGTTCACACAGTCCATCATTCTGTGAGCTTAGGATCAAAACTCAAGTTTCAAAAATGAAGGCAAAAACTATGAACAAATATTGTTTCCTGCCTTGTCCTCTTGCTTGGTCACTGTCTCATGTTCATTTAGCTTTCCTATCCAGCCCAGGCCTGCTTGCTTAGGGATCCTGCCAGCCTCAGTGGAATAGCCTTCCCACATCAACCATCACTCAATACAATGTGTTAATCATATCAAACACTTAAGTAGCAAAAGCCCAAACATTAATGACTGTAGGAACTAGAAAGCACAGATTTGCCAAGAAATGAGGAGAGGCAAGCCTTCAGGTTAAGGAAGAGAAAACTGTTTCTCCACAAAACGTCCCCAAACTATGAAAAACTCAAGAAAATCAGAATGTGCCGGGCGGTGGTGGAACACACCTTTAATCCCAGCACTTGGGAGGCAGAGGCAGGCGGATTTCTGAGTTTGAGGCCAGCCTGGTCTACCAGTGAGTTCCAGGACAACCAGAGTTACACAGAGAAACCCTGTCTCGAAAAACCAAAAAAACAAACAAAAAAACAAACAAACAAACAAAAAAAAAACAAAAAAACTCAGAATGTAATATAGTAAATGTGCAGAAGACAAAAACAGGTGAAGGTCTATCATTTTCTATAGAAACAATAATATAATTAGATAATAATGAATAAAATCATACAACATAGATGGCACCACTGATAAAAGGAGACAAAGACAGACCAATAAGGCTTTTAAACAACGACTACAAGATTATTGTTATAAAAAAAAAATCAAAGAAATCACAGGTCAGCACTCATCATATGCACTGTTTCTCCTCCTTGTTAACAATAGAAAATGGATTGGAAGTAGTGAAAAGCCAGTCAATTGGGCAAAAAGGCAGCCTAAGGAATGGGAGATTTTTTTTCTTTTTTTCTTCTTTTTTTTAAAACCAAGTCCACACTGTATAGAGTCCTAATATGAAAAATATATAAAGACTTCAAGGCTAAATGTTCTAAAGCAAAAAAACAATTAAAAAATGGGGTATCTATCTAAACAGAATTCTCAACAGAGGAATCTCAAATGGCTGAGAAAGACTTCTTCACCTTAGTCATTAAAGAAATGCAAATAAACTACTTTGAGAATCCATCTTACACATGACAGCATGGCTAAGATCAATAATACAAGTGACAGCGCAAGCTGGCAAGGACATGGAGAAGGGAAAAGAAACATCCTACAGTGCTTGTGGGAGTGCAAACTAATACAGCCACTATGGGAACCAGTATTTCTTCAGAATCATAGTTCCTTAAAAAACTAAGAATCCATCTAACTCAAGACCCAGGTACACCACTCTTTGGCATCTATCCAAAAGGTGCTCCATCCTACCATAAGGACACTTGCTCAGCTATGTTCACAGCAAATTTACTCATACTAGTCAGAAACTGAAAACAATCTAGAGATCCCTCAATTGAAGAATGGATAAATAAAATGTGGCACACCTACACAATGGAGTATCACTCAGATGGTTTTTTTGTTTAATGACATTATAAATTTAGAGGCAAGTGAATGCAACTAGAAAAAAAAATCACCCTAAGTGACATAATCAAGACTCAGAATGACAGATATGCATTCTGTCTTATGGTATGCATTCATTTATCAGTATATATTATCTATTAGGTAAATGATAATCAAACTACACTCCACAAACACAAAGAGGTTAGGTAAAGAGGAGGGCTATAGAGGGGAAAGCATGGATCTCCCTCTATAGAGGAAATATAATACTTTCTGTGAGTAGACTGGGGTTTGATGGGAACAGGAGTGGGAAGGATCAGTTGCACGTGGGGGGTGGGATGAAGGAAGAGAGGATAGTGCAGGGAGAAACTGTGGAACATAAAACCACGCCAGGAAGCTTGTTGGATAGGATAGAGTGGGTTGAGACCTGGAGACTCAGTGGGGACACTCTTGATACTTAGGTGGCTCCCTGTCAGTCTCTTGGCCTGGAACACATACCATGCTCCCCACCTACGTGACCTGTGGTCATGTAAGTTCATAACAGAGTTCACCATGAAGAGGTACCTAGAGGTTCAGAGGGTTTAGCCAATAAGCTTCCTTCCCAGACATTCCTCCTTGTAAAAGGTATTTAATCTTGAGTCTACCTTGAGAGATGGGGTATGTATGCATCCATTTTCTGGCACAAACAACTAATAAATGATAGGGTTAAACACGGACTGGTTTTTTTTTTTTTTTCCATCAAGAACCACCATGAGGAACATGGGGAAGATCTTTGTCTACAGACTTGCAGCATGACTCACCCATAGAAGGCCCATCTGCATTCCCAATCCTTGCTGAGCTAAGCCAAAGTTCCTCTTTCCCTGGCCCCCAACTCCGTTCTTGACTCTTCTTCAACTCCCAGCCAGGCCAGGATGTCCAAGAGTCAGAGAACCTCATGGCCCTAGCCTCATTGCAGGCCCGTGGACCCCCCAACCAGCTCCTGCTTTCTCCCTCATTTCGTACTGTTTTCCCACTCCTGGAGCAGAGCAGGGCTAGGGGCTTCCTTATAACCCAGCACCTGCCTGGCAGCATGTGGGGAAATGCAATCAAGCATTCCCTGTTTTTTGCCTCCCCAAGAGGCTGTGCTCAGCTGCAGGAAGGATGCAGAGCCACAGAAACAGCTGGAATTAGGGGGTATTTTGGGGTTAGTAGAAAACCAGTGTAATGGCAACTTCCTGGAATCTATGAGGGTGACCCTAATGAAGACCCCTATGAATGGAGGATATGGAGTCTGAATTGACTATCCTTTGTAGCCAGGCAGGGCTTTAATGTTGGGAATGGGCTACATTTATTTGGCTGTTGCTCAAGGAGGTCCCTTGGAGATCCTTAAACAACTCATGCTGATGCTAGAACAAAACTTGGTTCTCTTAAAACTGACAGCAGGGACCCATCTCTGAGGACAAATTCTACACAGCTCCACTGAATGTAGAGGTCAAGCTTCACCCCTATTTTTTAGTCTCTTGTAGGAGAGAAGGTACTCTAAAGTCTACAGAAAGAGAAACCTGGACATCAACCCCCACCTATTACACTATCCCCACATATACACACAATTGTATTTCCTGCAAGATGTTCTGGGGCATGATGGTAACAAACTTGTTTGAGTGGACAACCAATGTTTGGTTTAACTAGATACCCAAGACATGAGAGGGAACCCATGCCCAACACTGTCTGGATTTCCAGGAACCTTACAGAGACTTAAATAGCAAGCATGGAGCCAGCATGGGTCTATGCCAGGTCCTCTGCTGATATGTTATGGCTGTCAGCTTGGTGTTTTGTTGAACTCCTAACAGGGGGAGCAGGTGTAACTGATTCTTTTCCTCCTATCAGGTTGCATTGTTCAGCCTCAGTATGAAGGCTTTCACCTTGTCTTTTTCTATCTTGTTTTGTCCTGTTTGGCTGTCCTCTCTTGGAGGTCTGCTGATTTCTGAAGAGGAAATAAACAGGGGATGATCCAGGGAAGAGGAGAATATGAGGGGGGAGGGAAACAGTGATCAAGACCTATTGTATGAGAGAAGAATCTATTTTCCATTAAAACATTAATTCAATATTGTTTAAATCAAAATGCAAAGCAGGCGGCAAGCAATAATGTACAAAGTAAAGCAAACTAGTGAAGACAGGGACAGCATGATTGTGACAGATACAGTTCTCATTCTGTTTGCGTAGATGGTGACTATCACACAGGAGTGTAAAAGTATGTTTTATTTGCCTGATGTGACTGTAATCTCAGATGCCTACTTCCTCCATCTGCTAACCTAGGCCTAGTCCTGGAAGCTTCTAGGCTCTGTGTAATCTTATCTAGGTCTAGAATGTTTTCAGCCTCAGAGACTCGAATAAATTCACCCTTTCTTTTTCTTTCTGATCTCTGGCTGGCTTGTCAACTCAGCTGTTCTGGCTCAAACTCCTCTTCATGCTGATTCACACTGGCTTCTTTCACTTCTGACTGAATTGCTCCGATTAGCCTCAAATTAACTCTAGTATTCTGCTCTCGTCTTCTGGCACATTCTCATTCTCTGGGTGTTCTATCTTCACCTATGTCTAGCTTGTTCTCTCGTTAACCTGTCCCTGTAAAAGTCTCCAAGTAAAATTGCCTCCTCTCATCCTCTGCGCTGCTTCCACTTGTGTTGCCTCTCTTTCTTCTGTCTTCTCTTGAGAGTTGGGCATATCCTACTCTGTCAAATCTTACTCTGATTCTTTAGATATCACTTTCAAACACAGGTGCTTTCTTCTAAAACTAACTTTACCTTCATTGCTCAGGTTTAAAGGTGTATAGTAAGGGTGTGTCAGTATTCCAGACACACACTAAAGGTGTGTCTCATGGTTTGAATTATATCACAAGTAGAAAAAAAATTTTTTTCCAGTAAACAACACAATCTCGGGGTTCACAGTGTGATCAAATATCCTGCGACACAGGAGTTTGTGACAAGGTTATTCTTGGACCCAGTGTAGATCTGTGAAATCAGAAGTTTTGCTTTCAGCAACGTAAAATACATATCATTAAAACAAAAACAAAAAAACAAAAAAACAAAAGCAGATCATTTTCTTGTGTTAGCTTTCACTAGTTTGGAATGTGGAATTACAGAGCTTTCTGCTCATTTCATTCCAAAGGAATACTCTTATTTCTTTTCAAGAAAAACTAATGTTTGAATAACTATTCAAATAATAAAAATAAAGATATGTTATACTGAATTGCTACATTAATTATATGATACATTAAACAAAATAGTGCATTCTTCAAAGCAAAAATGAAAATATTACCATCTAAAATAGGTTATTTAATTCAGAGAAAACCAAGGGATGAGTCACGTATCTAACACTATTACTTTTTTGTTTAACTGTAATTTACAGTCATTATTTAAATAGAAATAAAATGGTCAGTCTGTTTCTTAACCTCATTTTTACTTTTTCATGCAGCATGATTCATTGGCAGAAAGTTCTCATGCCATCCAAATAAAATCACTTTCTGCATTTTTACAGTATACTATAATAGCACATTTGCTTCTCATCTCTATAACAACTCTTGCTAAAGAAAGCTTGATATTTCATTTCTCTTCTCCACATAATGTTCTAAATAAACATTAGAAGAATCCTTTGAAAATGATCACTTTAGCTAGATTCTGTGCTGTCTGCCCTTAGTTTTCTATTGCTACCTGCAGTGTAGACAAGATGGCTGCAGCTCTCACATCATCTGACAATAAGAGTCCACTAAAGATTAAAATCAGATGGGAGAAAAAAGTGGGTTGACACTGCTTAAGCTGTAATTACATGCTGCTTTATGACCAATACAGCACTGACTGTGAGAGTGCATAATCCTTTAACCATTGCTATTGTCTTCATTCCTTTAGCACAATGTCCTCCTGAGGCACCCAGCTTGTCCTCAACAAATGATCATTGAGGTTAGTCTCATATTTAGGCCACCATGAATATAGCTGCAATGAACATGAGAATTCTGATACTGCTCAATGATAATTTCAAGTGAATGGAAAATATACTGAGAAAATAGCTGGGATACTAGGCAATTTTGTCATTTTTAGAACTCTGTATAATGGGGTTGCTTGGGTTTAGGTACTATGTCCAAATGTGTAAGAATACATACATTAAATATGTTCAATTTTACATCAACTATAACAACACAACATCTGTTTAACTAATTTTAGTTGATATCTGTGGAAAATTCCAACTTACTGCTATCAGTTTATTTTGCATGCCAATATACAATCCTTAAGAAAACAAGAAGTGAAAATTAAATAATCACAGACTTCACAACTCCCACTAAATAACTCACAGTGACCCATAAACTGTTATTTTCTGACCCTCCAGCTACTATTGATCTCTCCTCCAAAGAGGCCTCATGCTCTGAAGCTCTATGTATGGAGGTGATCAGAAAGGTAGACTCTGACTGTGCAGCTCCTCATGCATCCTTGTGATCTCACCCAAACCCAGGCCCACTGAGCCCCCACACAAAACAATTATCAAGGAATAATTTAATGTTTGCTTCCTGCCACGTGGATTATGGCACATGATATAGAATCTGTCTTACCCACCTGTACACCACCATGCACACTTAAGAAACCTCTGTATCTCAGAAACTACTTTTGTACCCTGGAATTTCCCTGACTCACTTCATTCATTGTGGCTGCTGGTAGTGGAAAAGTAAAAGGTTTTAATCAAATAATGTTGAAGGATAATCCCTATCGCCTCAGTTTCAAAACAATTTGTAAAATTTATGCAAAATCGAATGTGCAATGCAATGTTCAGAACTTACAGAAACCAGACCTTTGGTTTTTGAAATCTGCCTTCTCACTGCACGTCAAAAGTAATGCTTGTTTGTGCACACTGGGCAGTGATAGTATAAGCAATACAGCTTCCTATGGCCAGAGCTGCAGAGCCTACCACTCCCCAGGGAATCTACACTTAGAGGCCAAGGCCCTCTGACCAGGTCACCACATGTACCAACAGAACCATAGTCTGGTTCAAGGTCCATCCAAATCCAATCAGATTGGACCCTGATAGCTTAGCCAACCTGCTCTTCCTGGTGGCTACCACACTCACCATGGCATAGCTTGTGGGTTCATTCCCTCAC
Organism: Rhabdomys pumilio; assembly: GCA_030674055.1. Taxonomy (NCBI): domain Eukaryota; kingdom Metazoa; phylum Chordata; class Mammalia; order Rodentia; family Muridae; genus Rhabdomys; species Rhabdomys pumilio. Next base: position 14,233 of record JANHMN010000215.1, read on the forward strand.
AGCTCTCTGTATCAGAGGAGAATATGGAAAGAATGCCCAAGCTACCTCTCACTCTTGCTCCTCCTGATTGCTAGCTTTCCCGGAGGACAGACAGTAGCAGCTCCACTACTAGTGGACTAGAAATTAAAAGAATCAGATAGCACAGGCCTTCCAGCTCTGCCCTTCCACCCCACCCTAGGGGCAGACAGAATCTTCCACTCTCCCAGGGCCTCTGTTCACCTTCCAAAGCACAGGGTGCTTTGTGTGCACGTTCCATCACACACTCAATGTCCAGTGCAGCCATCCCTTTGCTTCACAGCTGGGAAGTCCTGCAACCAAACTTCAGTCAAACTAAAACAGAAACAACAACTGAAGCAAAAGGTGGTTACAGATTTAAAATCAACAAATAGTAAATGGGAGGTGAATAAAAAAGAAATAAAAAGACATGGCTAATCCTACATATGGTAGAGTAGAAAATTTTTTATAGATAAAGGAGAGTATAGCCAGGGGCAGGGACATCTGGGAGAGTTCACAGTGGACAGGACCCTGAATCATGTCAAAAGAGGGTGAAAGGGAGAGGGGAGAGCCAGACTAAGAGGCCAGGAGGGTAAATTATAGATGAAAAAGACCAGGCAACCAAAATGATTGGATTACATTAGGGAAGCTGGGAGAAGGGCAACTTAATGCCTAACTAGAGGTGGGGTATGCCAACCATACCAGGTGACAGGTAGGGACTGAGCAATGCTTGGGAGACCCTGACAGCCAGGTTCACTCTGATTTGTTAAACGTCTAGAAAAAAAGAGAAGGTTGAAATGATTTAAGTTTAATCTCAAAGAGTTTTTGAGAAAGTTGAAACTTTATGGTTTATGGTCCAATATTCTCCAAGGATTAGACATATGTACTAGATGGAGCACACCAGGTACTCACTTCTTTCCTCTCTAGGGGGTGCACTTTCACACAGAAAAAATAGCATTCCTGTTAGGTAGAGCCACGCTAGTCTGTCAATATCTTTTGTTTTTGTCGAACTAGTGTAACTATAGTAATTTGGTTTCTGGAAATAAGTTCAGATCCTTATTTAGATTCTTGATTGCCCTGGTCTGCGAACCCACTAAATGGCCACTTTTGACTTTTATTGATTGTCTAAAATTGATTAATTGACTACCCACCACTTATGCCAACTACTGTCAAAGCAGGAAAGCTCTCACCTTCCTTCCTTTCTGTTCCTTTTGTGCTCCGATGTCAAAGGTGATTGGTGTACTCAATTCTTAAACAATTATTTATTTCTAATTCCTCTGAAAAAGTCAGGGGGGTAGGAGGACACTCATTATATGGTCTCACTTCCTTCTCACTGACCAGTCAGGGCTTAACCCAGAGCAGTTGCAGGACTATCTTCCAGGCACTGAACTGCAGAGGTAGGATTAGGTGTTCAAAGCAAGTCTTAACTATATAGCATGAGTCAAGCCTAAGCTACAGAAGATATTGTTCTAAGCAAACACAAATTATCAAAGCACTTGAGAAAAAGGAGTAAAATTCTTAGTGTCCCAGAGTTATTGGAGAATAGAAACAAACAAAGAGATTAGAGCAGTGATGCATTAAAAATTTAAAAAGTAATACCAACAACTAACTTCTTAAAAAGATAAATACAAATGAAAAAAATTGCATAGCTCTACTAACTTTACAAAAGAACAGGCCATGAAATGGCATTAATAAGATACCGTTTGACATTGCTCCCTTGTGCAGTGTTAGCTGCTGAGACCTGTTTCCTGACACACACACACACACACACACACACACACACACACACACACACAGCCACAGCCAAAGGCCTGACTTTGTCAGGCCCTCTGAGCTAACTTAATTATGTCAACAAAGATTGTAACACATCTCTATAAGACAGTCCCCTAATTAGAAGTTCAATATTCTTTGGCTGGACACAAGCTCTGCAAATTGTATATCCATCAATCTGGTCTGTTTTCACTAATATCCATGAATTAATACATGCTGTGAAATTAGAAAATCACCACCCTGCCTGAATCAAGTCTTTTGTCATAATGGTGAATGTGTTTTTGTTATAACTCCAGGTGTAGGGATATGAGGCTGTCTCTGATTGTCTGTAGCCATTGACCTTGATTTGCCTCTTGTTCTAGCAGAAGCATGGTTTTACCAGCTACAGATTACTGTGATATTAATGTCATTTGGAATTCTGGGAAGTTTTTGGAAGGTACCCTGAGAGATAGTGTGATGGTTTGTATATGCTTGGACCAGGGAGTGGCACTATTAGGAAGGTGTAGCCTTGTTGGAGTAGGTGTGTCCTTGTGGGCATGGGCTTTAATACCCTAGTCCTAGCTGCCTGCAAGTCAGTCTTCTCTTAGAGGCCTGCAGATGAAGATGTAGAACTCTCAGCTCCTCCTGCACCATGCCTTCCTGGAAGCTGCCATGCTGCTGCCTTAATGATACTGAACTGAATCTCTGAACCTGTAAGCCAGTCCCAATTAAATGTCCTTAGAAGAGTTGCCTTGGTCACAGTGTCTGTTCATAGCAGTAAAATCCTAACTAAGACAGGCAGGGTGGTTGTTGGTCTTTTAGAGTGGTTGGTTGTGCTTTGTTAGTAGCTTAAACAAAAGGAAACAAATCAGATTCAAGGATGTCTTTCTCCTCTATTCTAGTTTTTCTTCTATCTGGTGTTAGGGGATAATGGGGGCTGGTGATTATGGATTAAGGATGGGAAAAAGAAGAAACCATATAGTAGGAAAAACCGGCTACACTGGTTAATGCTTAAAGAGGAGTTATCCTTGGATGGATTTTGCATTCTACATATGCTCTCTCCCTTAAGTTTCTTTTAGGTTCAGGTCCCAGGTTATACTTTGAACAATTTAAACATGGATTGGAGACTACAAGTCTAGCCACTTAGACAGATGCTAGAGTTACACAGCAAAGATATCCCCAGGATCACTTCTTAAGTACACCAGTTTCTTAAAACTGCAAGTCATTCTTCAGTGACAGGGTCTTAAGTGGAAGGTCACAGATGGTGAAACACATAGGAAAAGGAGGTAGAAAGTATAAAAGCTGGGGTGGGGAGGTCTTGCACAAGCTATGTCTTATGCTAAGCAAGCTTCTTAAGAAGAATAGCATCTTGTATACTACTTACATGGGGGAAATGGAAGGGAAATGGGAGACATCTACGAAGTCAGCAGAAAAACAAAGAAATTATGAAGTTAGCAGAGGCATCATACAATGGGACAGACTCAGGAGAAGTCTAATCAAACAGTGCTGCACAAGAGGAACTCAGGGTGTCTCATGAACATTCCTGACCAAGCCAATAGTGGCCCTAGGACTGATAACCACAACCCCATGCACTAGTAAGAGTTGTGTTCTCAGACTCTGATGCAACCCCTCACTTACACTCTGAGTTATTGAGATAAAATAGAGTGCCTTCCCTAAAGCCAGGAATATGCTTGCAAGAGCTTGTAATGGTCTGGGGCCTTTGGGTCATTATCCCACACACAGGGACCTTGTGGAAAGAAAACCTTGCCTAATCAGGCCAGCATTCAACACAATAGTGTTTTGTTTTGTTTCACCTTTTCAAATGGTTGTCACCAGGTGTCATCTTGCCTATGTGGCAGAGGTATGCTTTTCTCAAGAAAATAACTGAATCTTTAGGGCACACCAGGCCATACTCCTTATTATGATCCTGTAATGCCCCAATGAGCAGCTTGTTAGAGGCCTGGTCTTTGATACGGGGATGGACTTGGTGACTGATTGTAAAGCAGGGTTGTTTCCTTTGTTATGGTTTGGAGCAATATTTCTGGACAATCCTGGTGAATAAATACGTGTATTCTAGCATTCTAATCTCTAACTGCCCTGGTCACCACACTACTTATCTGTGGGGTGTTTTGCAGGCAGTTCTCCCTCAGCTAAATTCTACTTGGTGTGGTTTACTATCCCCTGAGCATTAGTAAACCCTTTACATGATCAATTCTACTTTTTTGCATCACAGCTTAATAGTGGAGTGCTTCTCAACACATGAGATGCCTTTTACAACCTCCACAAAATTAACTACAAATGGATCGTACACCTTAATGGTAAACGCTAAGGACAGAACTTATAGAAATTGGGGCTTTCCGAGTGTAGCATCCTGTCAAGGATGTTTCTACACACTGGCCACTGTTCCAAAAGCTCTGCACAGATGCAGCTCCAATAGCGAAGTTATTCAGAGGCTACCGCTGGGTCCAGTGAGTGGCTAGGATCACAAGGGACCTCACAGGTGGCCTCCGGTTCCCACCCAGCTCCGGGAAAGACCCACCACACCAGCTCCCGCTGCTCAGCCCTCTGTTCCTCTCCTCTCTTGTTGGCAGTGACCCTGTGCTCACCATTTCGCAACTTCAGAGCTTGCCTGAGTGTACTTCACAGTACCGAGCAGCACCGCTCAGGGAACAACCATTCAAACCGGCTCCGGTACTAATGGGACCCTTCCCCATGGCACCCGGAAGAACCCGCCTCCTCCTCTGACTGGCAGGTCCACATAAAGAGTCTGATTGGCCAGTGAGTCTTGAGTGACATGAGCTCCTCCCTTAGGTTTAGACTGTGCTCAGGGATACAACACAACGGTTCTTGTCCAGAACCAGACTTTTTCCATATCTGCAGGGATTTGCATTTCAGCAGCGCTTGTGCCTGTCCTCCAATAGCCTACTCGTCTGTCTCATCACCCAGCCCGGGGGAGGATCCGCCACTACAGCTTCCATTGCTCAGCTACCTGCTCCTCCCCTTTGTGGGCAGTGACCCTGTGCTCACTTGACTTAAGAGTTTGCCTTAAGAAGTGCCTCAGTAGGCATTTCCTTTTCTTCTTCCTAGAATCAAAGTAGATAGCTTGCATAGCACCCTTACTCAACTTGCAGTGGAGCTATTAGTCTGCCCGACAAGTGGGAGAGTGCACAGAATGTTAACAGTTAAAGAGATTTTTAGGAAACAAGAGCTTTGTGGCTTCATGCTGGGTTCAGGTAAACTGCAGCTGCTTCTCACCTGGTAGGTAAGAGATAAGCCTGAGGGAAACACGTGACAAACACTGAGGAGCACAATTGTCAGTTGGTACATCTTCCTCAGTGGAAGGTGAAAAAAACCAAAACCAACCAACCAAATCCCAGCAGTATTAGTGAAGCTTAGAACTGATAGGACAAATCTCTCTATAGCTGTAGAAAGTGGATTTATTAAAATGATTCACAGGCCATAGTACAACTACTCTAAAAATAGCGGTTTACCAATGAAAAGTTGAAGAATCCACTAGTGGCTCAGTCCATGTGGCTGGATATCTCAGTTGGTTTTCAGTATATTCAAGATTCAAAAGAAGTGGGCTCAAAAGCCAGTAAAACAAAACAAATACCTCACAAATGAATGAAAACACACACACACACACACACACACACACACACACACGCACACACACAGTAGACAGAAGTAGGGCAAGTAGACAAGGAGAAAAAGCTACCAAGCTACTGTCTTCAATATCGTTTATACATATAGGCTTCCACCAGAAACTGTGGCCTAGATTAAAGTCCTCCCCAAATATATAAAACTACACATACTGGAAAGAAGTCCTATGAATGTAATCAATGTGATAATGCCTTTCAAAACACATTTATCACCAAATACATAAAACTATACATACTGGAGAAAAATCTTAAAAACCTTATGAATGTACGCAATGTGGTAGATCTTTTGCCTCTCATGGTCAAGTTCAAAGGTATGAAATAATTCATAGTGGAGAGAAACCTTACATAAGTAATCAATGTAATAAAGCCTTTATCCACATACTGGAGAGAATAATTAATGTGGTAAGTCCTATTCACAACCATATGACCTCAAAACCCATAAAAGAACACATATTGGAGAGAAACCCTATGAATGTAACCAATGTAGTAAAGTCTTTGCATCTCCTGGTTATCTTCAAATACATAAGAGAACACACCATTGGAGAGAAACCTTATGAATGTAAGCAATATGGTAAACCCTTTGCAGGTCATCATAGTCTCTGAATACAGACCACATAACTGATCTCTTGATCATATTCTTCTTCCCTGATGCCTTCAATACAGTCAGAAGCCCTGAGTCACCACTCCAGATGACGTGAAGGTTGTTAGGGGAACCTAAACCTCAAACAGATTCCACTAGGCTGTCCTAGGACATTGGAGAGGCCTGCCCACCTTACCTCCAGAGTGTCTGCATCATAGGTGTGCATGTCACAAATAGATAATTCAGTTCTTCCAATTAGCTTATTGAGGATGAGTGGCTGAACTTGATTTAATAGGGTAACCCGGACACAGGCTCTAGTCTTAACTCCAGCAACAGAAGAAGGCTCCCATCAACTGCAGTTTTCTGCCTTAAAATCCACTGTCTTCCAACTATGAGCAGTGTTGATTTACTTTATCATTGAGTCTGTTATAACTCATCAAAGGACTAGGGCAGAGTTTTGTCCTTATTCTACAGATAGTAAAACCCACCCTCACAGAGAAATGTGGTTTTGCAATAGAGTTGATTGCAGCTGTTCATCTTATTCATCCTGTCATTCTAATAAGTCATCAAATGATGTTGAAACAACTTAAGACAGGCATGACTACACAGACCAGTAATTATGGTGTTTAGAAAGAGAAGGCAGGAATTTCAGGATTTCAAAGTCATCAAAGGAGAGAATGGTCAATGATATGGTAGGTGGTCCACAGAACAAAGAGACACTGTGATTGGCTCAGGCCAATGTTCATAGTCTTCCCTGCAGCTCCAGGACTTCAGGGCCATCGCACCAGCAAATGTTAGTTAAGGTATTTGCTACCCTGTGTTTTCTGTCCAAGGCAGCCTAGGTCACTTTAGGGTCAGACTCTTGTTGGCCATTGAGGAGTGGAACTCTCCTGTGAATAGGGGGATTAGCTTTAGGCAGAGATGAGTTCCCTAACTGCAAATCCAATACAAAGTGTTTAGCCCTGAGACCATATCCACACAACCAACAGAAATGGAGTCAGCAAGTTTTATTCATATGTTTCACATACTTATTCACACATACTTAAAAGGAAGGAAAAATTGGGGAAAAGATGGAAGAGGACAAGGAAAGGGGAACGTAATGTAGTATATTTTAGTTAACATGTATAAAATCAATTTTAAATAAATAGAAAAAAAGCAGCCAGAGAGATAACATAGCAGTTAAGAAACCACCTGGTAGTTCACCATGTCCTATAACTTCAGTCCCAGGATCCGATGTCCCCTTCTGGCCTCTGCAGGTACTGTGCACAGACACATGCAGGCATAATATCCATATCCATAAAAAAATAAAACTTAAAAAGTGTAATTTTCTCAGGAATGGTGCGACAGCTTAGCAGTTAAGAACACTGACTGCTCTTCCAGAGATCCTGAGTTCAATTCCCAGCAACCACATGGTGGCCCACAAACATCAATAATGGGATCGAATGCCTTCTTCTGGTGTGTTTGAAGACAGTGATGATGAACTCACATGCATTAAATTCTTAAAAACAAAACGAAACAAAACACCCCAAACCACAAGCATTTAAAAAACTGTCATAGCCCTGAGACAGACAGCAGCGGAGCTAGTTGAAATGAACTCCTTGTGGTCCTGCATGGAAACAGCTGTGGCTTTCCTCTGAAATAGCCTACTTAGAGGCAAAAGCAGCTTTATTTTGAGGTTAGAATAACTCAGCATAACTGTTCATCTAAAAAGTTCGACCACAGTGCTGATAGGTGGCGTTTACTTGGTGTTATCTGAATTGCTGAATTCTCTGTCCTTTGTGTGGGAACTGTGGCATTCACAAATCTTTTAAATCTATGTTTTAGATCACACGTGACTGTCTAGAACATAGATTTGCTCTGTGAACAAAGTATAACCTGGGGCATGAACCTAAAAGAGACTTAAGGACGAATAGCATATGTAAAATACAAAGTTTGTTCTAGGCTACTCCTCTTTGAGCAGTAACCAGAGCCAAATGCACGCTATCATTAAAGATATTTTTCTTTACTAATCTCTTAAGACTGTGGAGTGATTTCTCCCTGGGAAGGGATATTAATTCTAGAGCATCCATATCTCCAGCCTTTTAGAAAAAATGTTTCTGAGACAAACTCTTCTATGTTGACTCAGGTGGCTTTGATCCCAGTCTGTTGCTCTCCAGGGCAATGATCTTGTTGCCTCCTGGATTAAGCTAATTAAATTCTTAAGGGGCCGTACCACCACTCAGTTTTAAAATTATCAATTTGAGTAATATAATTTACTGTCCATTGCAGCAACAGGAAAAAGATTTATATGTGGAACACAGCTTTCTGCCTTCAGACCAGAATAGGAGGACTAGCTTAATGTGTACATCACAGGGAGAAATAGGGTAGGCAAATAGCTACTGATGTTACTACTAAGAAAATGAACTGACTGTGGCAGGGTGAGTGATTTTCTGATTGCCCAGCATGTATTAATTCATGTCAGGTGAATGTAGACAGACCAGATTGGTAGGTGTACTACTTAAGGGAGGTTAGCTTGATACAATTAATATTGAACTTCCAACTAGGGGACTGTTCTTTGCAGGTATGTCTAATCCACTTGCAGTTAAGTCAGCCCCATTGACTGTAGCTGTATGTGTCAGGTTACGGATCTCAACAACTAACGTTGCATATAGGGGCAAGGTCATAGAGTACCATATTAATTCCATTCACTTTGGGAATGATTTGCTATTTTTCAGTCACTATAGCTATTTTTAAATTATGATTTTTTAAAAGGTCAATTATTGATTTCACTTTCAAAATTTAATTTTATTTAAATATATCACTGCTCTGATTTCTTATTTGTTTTTATTCTCCAATATTTCCTAGTCATTAAAAATTTCCATTTTCCTGAAGTGCTGTTGATTATTTATTTTAGTTTAGAGCAATGTCTCTTGTATCTCAGGCTTGCCTCATGCTCGTTAATTGAGGATTGCTTTGAACACCCAATCCTGCCTCTGCTGCCAGGTACTGGGAAAACAGTCCTGCAACTACTTCCATGCTGTGCCTTAACTGGTCAATGAAAAGGAAAAATGAGCGACTGTCCTCCAGCCTTTGTGGCCTTTATTGAGACTTGCAAATGAAGAAGGGTCTGTGAAGGAATTGAATTCTATGACCAATTTTGAAGCTGGTATAGTCACAACACAAAAAGGGATGGACAAGAAGGAGGTTGAAAGCTTTCCTACTTTGACAGTAGTTGACATTACCAAGGAGTAATGAGGTAAACAGTTTTAGATGATCAATGTCCTGACTGACCATTTCTCAGATCCACAGACCAGGCAATCAAGAATTTGGATAAAAAAGAAAAACTGAATTTATTGTGAAACCAAATAATTATGGTTACAGTAGTTCAACCAAAATAGAAGATCTGGGTAAAAGGGTATGACCCTGATGAATAGGACTGTTATTTTCCAGTTTTAAGATGTTCAGCCCTAGAGAAAAGGTATAAATTGTATTTGGTGTGCTCTAATTCAAATCCCTAGTCTCTGGAGCACATAGCCATAATACCTGGTTAAACTTTTAAAAGTAATTTCTATAATTACATCTTTCTACCATCTCTTTCCTGCCTCTAAGCCCTCCCATAGACCCAATATTGTTTTTTAATTTATGAGCTCTTTACTTTAACAACAGTTACTGTTTGGATGTGATTTGTGTTTGGCTGCAGGACTTCCCAGCTATGAAGCCAAGGGATGACTGCACTGGACATTGAGTGTGTAATGGAATGTGCACACAAGGGACCCTGTGTCTTGGAAGAGAAGAAGTACTCTGGGAGAATGGAAGAATTTCTGCAAAACTAAAAATTTCCCAGACTAAGGTCCCATCTGCCTCTAGGGTGGAGACTGAGTAAGTCTGTGTAGTCTGAGTCACGTGATCTCTGCTCACCCATAGGGGAGCTGTTATTGATCTGAGCCTGAGCTGGGTGGCCTTATGAACTCTAGGAAGGCCTAGCAACCAGGGGCACCAGTGAAAGGCAGTCTGTGAGTTCTTTCCCAGATTTTCCTCTGATGGAGCTGAAGGGAGCTGTGAAGGAGACCATGAGCCCTACCATGTGAGAGCCTATACAAAAGAGGACTAATGTCACCTAAAGATGGCATCTTTGTTTTAGAGGAGATTAATCCTTTGGGGAGTGTTGCACCCAACTTGTCCAGCAAGCAGACACAACACGGTTGGATTCTTCTCATCAGCCTTTATTGCAGGAACTAATAATAATACTACGGGGGACCCCATGCAGCTGGAGGGTGCTGCTTATATAGAGAAGTAGATGTTGCCAATGTAAGGATTGGCTAAGGCTACAGTACCTCATTAGCATATGCCCACTTGGGAGGGGCACACACCAGAATCATGCAGACGCATGTGCAGAATACCTGTTTACCAGAAAAATCTGAAGAGGCAGGCAGGCAGTCGGCGCCATCTTCTAATGTCGGCTACCGACAGGGGAGGGTACAGAGAATTCATCTTCAAATTTCTCATCTCAGTCTGTCTCATCTGGGAGAGGAAGATATGATTTTGAAGCCTGTAGAGCAGGAGGAACCATAGAGTTGATGTCTAGAACAGCACACACATTTTTCCTTGTGTGTGTGTATGTGTGTGCCTGTGTGTGTGTGTGTAGACATATTGTTTATTTTCATATGTTGTACCTTTCCCCAGACTCCCCTCTGCAAAACCCCCATCCCATTCCCTATCCACTTTGCTTCTAAGAGGGTGCTTCCTCACCCACCCACCCACTCCTGCCTTACCCTTCTAGCATCTACCTATGCTGGGGCAACAAACCTCCACATGACCAAGGGCCTCCCTTCCCATTGATGCCAAATAAGGCAATCATATACTACATATGTAGCTGGAACCATGAACTCATCCCTCCATACTTTTTGGTTGGTGGTTTAGTCCCTGGGAGCTCTGGGTGGTCCAGTTAGTTGATATTGTTCCTCCCATTAGCTTGCAATCTCCTTCAGTTAGTCCTTCCCTTAACTCTATCATTAGAGTCCCCAGCACCTAAAGAAATGTTCAACATCCTTAGTCATCAGGAAAATACAAATCAAAACAATCGTGATATTCTACCTCACACCATGTACATATAGATAATCCATTTTAATGATATGTAATAAAAAATGTTACAGTAATATTTTAAAATGGCAGTATTCAATCTTAATCAGATGCCATCTTTCCTAGGCCTGAGAATACACCACTACTACTTGGCTCAGGTCGCCATCTCAGGTAGCCAGAGACACTGGCCCTGCCAGTATGGGAGATGGCTCTGCCAGTCTTCCATGCTGTCACCACAAGGCTGAGCTGAGCCCAGACAATCCTGCCATCAATGCAGTACCCAGTAGAAATGAGACTCTAATGCTTAATGATTGTCCAAAGCTTTATATATTTGGTAATGCTCAAATAGCAAGAGGCCTACACAATTAGAAGTGTTAACCAATTAACTAACCTAGATATAAGTTGTTACCCAGGATTGCTCCCGATACATGTGTGGTTCTCCATTACTCCTTCATCTCTCTCTCCCTTAGCTCCTCCTCTTCCTTCTCCTCTTCCTCCCCCTACTCTTCTTTTTCCCCTCCTTACTCCTCCCACTTTAGCTCCTCTCAACTTGTGGGGAAAATATGCCACTACAAAAAATATCTATATTTTAAAAAGTTTTTGTGTTTTACCTGCATGTGTATCTGTATACACCATGTGTTGAGCATGCTTGGTCCCTAAGAAGGCCAGAAATGGGGGTCAGTTCCCAGTACTGGAATTATAGGCAGTTACAAGTCATCTGGCCTGGGTGCTATGAACCAAACATGTGTTCTCAGTTCTTAACTACTTAGTTAACTCTTCATTTCTTAAATGCAGTATACAACCATGGAGCATGGACTGTGATAGGCTGACACCTGTAATGCTAGCAACAATGACACATGGTCTTTGAGAGGCTCATGCCTATAACCCAAAGCCCATGTTACATTTACTCTGGGATGGTCATACTTAAAAGGAAATATTCATCGAACATGTAATTATTGGGGGCTTATGCTTGTAACTCCAGATTCAAGGTACATGAACTCTGGGAGGTTCAGTCCTGTAACCCAGCACTCAAGGTGCACTTCTAGATGCACACTAGTGGAAGACTCATACTTGCATCTGAGCATGTACAAAGGAAAGCTCAGTCCTGCAATCTAGCACTCATGGCACATGTATTCTCATGATGTACATCTGTAACCCAGGACTCATTGTGCATATACTGAGGAAGACTCAGCCTGTGTCCCAGCACTCATGGTTTATGTACTGTGGAATAATCACACCAATAGCCCAGCACTGGTGGTACATGTACTGTGGAAGACTCATGACTATAACCCAGCACTTATTCTCAATGTACTTTGTGGGACTCAAAACAGTAAGCCAGCAACCATGGTGCTTATACTGTGAGAGTTTCATACCTAAAAGCCAGAATCCATGGTGCCTTTATTATGGTGGGCTATTGGCTGTACCCCAACACTCATAGGCTGATGGACTTATAGATTATATGTGTGAGCTCACACATATAACCCAGTATTCATGGTGCATTTACTCATACCTGAAACAGACAATCAGGGTGCCTGGGTGTTCATGCCTATCATGAAGCATTTGTTATGCATATACTATGATGATTTTATGCCTCTAACTTAGTACTCTCTCTGCATGTATTCTAGGAAGTGCAGGCCTATAGTACAGCACTCACTATTCATGTACTATGGGAGGCTCATGCTGTAACCCAGCACTCATGGTGCATGTATGTGGAGAGGCACACTTTTTTTTTTTTTCGAGACAGGGTTTCTCTGTGTAGCCCTGGCTGTCCTGGAACTCACTATGTAGACCAGGCTGGCCTCGAACTCAGAAATCCCCCTGCCTCTGCCTCTCAAGTGCTGGGATTAAAGGCGTGCTCCACCACCACCCGGCAAGAGAGGCACACATTTAATGCAGCATTAAATGTGTATATACTGTAGGAGACTAAACGCCTGTAACCCAAAACTCATGGTGCATGTGTGTACTCTGGGAGGCTTCCACCTATAACCTATTACTCGTGATGCATATATTGTGGGAGGCTAAAATGTGAAATTCTAGCACTCATGTTACATACTGTGGGAAGCTCATGCCTATAGCCCAGTGTTCATGGTGCATTTGCTGTGGGAGCATCATATCTATACAGGAGCAGTCATAGTGTACATACTGTAGAGTCTCACCCCTATAAGGCTGCATTTGTGATACATTTACTATGGTGGGGTCAGTCCTGAAATCCAGCACTCATAATGCATGGACTGTGGGTGGTTGACATCTGAATACATGTACTCTAGGAGGCTCATGACTGTAATTGTGCACTCACAGTGAATGTACTTTGAAAGACTCACATCCACAATCTGGAACTCATGGTGCATGTACTTCAGGAAGCACCATCCTGTAACAAATCACTCATGATATATGTATTTTGGGAGCCTGACATCTGAATACCAGTACTCACAGTGCATGTACTGCAGGAGGCTCAAGGCCTATAACACACCACTTAACTCAATGTACATTGTGGGAACCTTGTGGCTATAATCCAGTATTCATAGAGCATGTACTATAGTGGGTTTATGGCTGCAATCTGGCACTCATGGTGCATGTAGTTTGGGAGGCTCAAGGATATATGCCAACATTTATGATGAATGTAGTTGTGGTGGCTCGTGGCTGTAACTCAGCATTCATGGTGCATGTACTACAATGGGCCCACACCTGTAAACCAGCACACATACTGCATGTATTTCGGGAAGCTCATGCCTGTAACAAGGAACTCATGGTGCATATACTGTAGGAGGTTCCTCCCTATAATACAACACTCTTTGATAATATACCATGTGAGACTGAAACCAGTGACCCAGCACTCACTGTGCATGTACTGTGAGAGATTAATGCCTATAACCCAACATTCATAGTGGATGTGCTATAGCAACTCTTTGCTGTAACCTAGCACTCATGGTGCATTTGCAGTGGTTGTCTGACACTCGTAATCCTAGCAGTTGTGCATGTACCTATAATCCTACACTCATGGTGCCTGTACAGTAGAATGTCCAACCCTATACCAGTGCACTCATTGTGAGTATACTAAGCAATATTCAAACCAGCAACCCTGCAC
>JANHMN010000216.1:0-28355 GCA_030674055.1 Rhabdomys pumilio
GTGCAGGGTTGCTGGTTTGAATATTGCTTAGTATACTCACAATGAGTACACTGGTATAGGGTTGGACATTCTACTGTACAGGCACCATGAGTGTAGGATTATAGGTACATGCACAACTGCTAGGATTACGAGTGTCAGACAACCACTGCAAATGCACCATGAGTGCTAGGTTACAGCAAAGAGTTGCTATAGCACATCCACTATGAATGTTGGGTTATAGGCATTAATCTCTCACAGTACATGCACAGTGAGTGCTGGGTCACTGGTTTCAGTCTCACATGGTATATTATCAAAGAGTGTTGTATTATAGGGAGGAACCTCCTACAGTATATGCACCATGAGTTCCTTGTTACAGGCATGAGCTTCCCGAAATACATGCAGTATGTGTGCTGGTTTACAGGTGTGGGCCCATTGTAGTACATGCACCATGAATGCTGAGTTACAGCCACGAGCCACCACAACTACATTCATCATAAATGTTGGCATATATCCTTGAGCCTCCCAAACTACATGCACCATGAGTGCCAGATTGCAGCCATAAACCCACTATAGTACATGCTCTATGAATACTGGATTATAGCCACAAGGTTCCCACAATGTACATTGAGTTAAGTGGTGTGTTATAGGCCTTGAGCCTCCTGCAGTACATGCACTGTGAGTACTGGTATTCAGATGTCAGGCTCCCAAAATACATATATCATGAGTGATTTGTTACAGGATGGTGCTTCCTGAAGTACATGCACCATGAGTTCCAGATTGTGGATGTGAGTCTTTCAAAGTACATTCACTGTGAGTGCACAATTACAGTCATGAGCCTCCTAGAGTACATGTATTCAGATGTCAACCACCCACAGTCCATGCATTATGAGTGCTGGATTTCAGGACTGACCCCACCATAGTAAATGTATCACAAATGCAGCCTTATAGGGGTGAGACTCTACAGTATGTACACTATGACTGCTCCTGTATAGATATGATGCTCCCACAGCAAATGCACCATGAACACTGGGCTATAGGCATGAGCTTCCCACAGTATGTAACATGAGTGCTAGAATTTCACATTTTAGCCTCCCACAATATATGCATCACGAGTAATAGGTTATAGGTGGAAGCCTCCCAGAGTACACACATGCACCATGAGTTTTGGGTTACAGGCGTTGAGTCTCCTACAGTATATACACATTTAATGCTGCATTAAATGTGTGCCTCTCTTGCCGGGTGGTGGTGGAGCACGCCTTTAATCCCAGCACTTGAGAGGCAGAGGCAGGTGGATTTCTGAGTTCGAGGCCAGCCTGGTCTACATAGTGAGTTCCAGGACAGCCAGGGCTACACAGAGAAACCCTGTCTCGAAAAAAAAAAAAAGTGTGCCTCTCCACATACATGCACCATGAGTGCTGGGTTACAGCATGAGCCTCCCATAGTACATGAATAGTGAGTGCTGTACTATAGGCCTGCACTTCCTAGAATACATGCAGAGAGAGTACTAAGTTACAGGCATAAAATCATCATAGTATATGCATAACAAATGCTTCATGATAGGCATGAACACCCAGGCACCCTGATTGTCTGTTTCAGGTATGAGTAAATGCACCATGAATACTGGGTTATATGTGTGAGCTCACACATATAATCTATAAGTCCATCAGCCTATGAGTGTTGGGGTACAGCCAATAGCCCACCATAATAAAGGCACCATGGATTCTGGCTTTTAGGTATGAAACTCTCACAGTATAAGCACCATGGTTGCTGGCTTACTGTTTTGAGTCCCACAAAGTACATTGAGAATAAGTGCTGGGTTATAGTCATGAGTCTTCCACAGTACATGTACCACCAGTGCTGGGCTATTGGTGTGATTATTCCACAGTACATAAACCATGAGTGCTGGGACACAGGCTGAGTCTTCCTCAGTATATGCACAATGAGTCCTGGGTTACAGATGTACATCATGAGAATACATGTGCCATGAGTGCTAGATTGCAGGACTGAGCTTTCCTTTGTACATGCTCAGATGCAAGTATGAGTCTTCCACTAGTGTGCATCTAGAAGTGCACCTTGAGTGCTGGGTTACAGGACTGAACCTCCCAGAGTTCATGTACCTTGAATCTGGAGTTACAAGCATAAGCCCCCAATAATTACATGTTCGATGAATATTTCCTTTTAAGTATGACCATCCCAGAGTAAATGTAACATGGGCTTTGGGTTATAGGCATGAGCCTCTCAAAGACCATGTGTCATTGTTGCTAGCATTACAGGTGTCAGCCTATCACAGTCCATGCTCCATGGTTGTATACTGCATTTAAGAAATGAAGAGTTAACTAAGTAGTTAAGAACTGAGAACACATGTTTGGTTCATAGCACCCAGGCCAGATGACTTGTAACTGCCTATAATTCCAGTACTGGGAACTGACCCCCATTTCTGGCCTTCTTAGGGACCAAGCATGCTCAACACATGGTGTATACAGATACACATGCAGGTAAAACACAAAAACTTTTTAAAATATAGATATTTTTTGTAGTGGCATATTTTCCCCACAAGTTGAGAGGAGCTAAAGTGGGAGGAGTAAGGAGGGGAAAAAGAAGAGTAGGGGGAGGAAGAGGAGAAGGAAGAGGAGGAGCTAAGGGAGAGAGAGATGAAGGAGTAATGGAGAACCACACATGTATCGGGAGCAATCCTGGGTAACAACTTATATCTAGGTTAGTTAATTGGTTAACACTTCTAATTGTGTAGGCCTCTTGCTATTTGAGCATTACCAAATATATAAAGCTTTGGACAATCATTAAGCATTAGAGTCTCATTTCTACTGGGTACTGCATTGATGGCAGGATTGTCTGGGCTCAGCTCAGCCTTGTGGTGACAGCATGGAAGACTGGCAGAGCCATCTCCCATACTGGCAGGGCCAGTGTCTCTGGCTACCTGAGATGGCGACCTGAGCCAAGTAGTAGTGGTGTATTCTCAGGCCTAGGAAAGATGGCATCTGATTAAGATTGAATACTGCCATTTTAAAATATTACTGTAACATTTTTTATTACATATCATTAAAATGGATTATCTATATGTACATGGTGTGAGGTAGAATATCACGATTGTTTTGATTTGTATTTTCCTGATGACTAAGGATGTTGAACATTTCTTTAGGTGCTGGGGACTCTAATGATAGAGTTAAGGGAAGGACTAACTGAAGGAGATTGCAAGCTAATGGGAGGAACAATATCAACTAACTGGACCACCCAGAGCTCCCAGGGACTAAACCACCAACCAAAAAGTATGGAGGGATGAGTTCATGGTTCCAGCTACATATGTAGTATATGATTGCCTTATTTGGCATCAATGGGAAGGGAGGCCCTTGGTCATGTGGAGGTTTGTTGCCCCAGCATAGGTAGATGCTAGAAGGGTAAGGCAGGAGTGGGTGGGTGGGTGAGGAAGCACCCTCTTAGAAGCAAAGTGGATAGGGAATGGGATGGGGGTTTTGCAGAGGGGAGTCTGGGGAAAGGTACAACATATGAAAATAAACAATATGTCTACACACACACACACAGGCACACACATACACACACACAAGGAAAAATGTGTGTGCTGTTCTAGACATCAACTCTATGGTTCCTCCTGCTCTACAGGCTTCAAAATCATATCTTCCTCTCCCAGATGAGACAGACTGAGATGAGAAATTTGAAGATGAATTCTCTGTACCCTCCCCTGTCGGTAGCCGACATTAGAAGATGGCGCCGACTGCCTGCCTGCCTCTTCAGATTTTTCTGGTAAACAGGTATTCTGCACATGCGTCTGCATGATTCTGGTGTGTGCCCCTCCCAAGTGGGCATATGCTAATGAGGTACTGTAGCCTTAGCCAATCCTTACATTGGCAACATCTACTTCTCTATATAAGCAGCACCCTCCAGCTGCATGGGGTCCCCCGTAGTATTATTATTAGTTCCTGCAATAAAGGCTGATGAGAAGAATCCAACCGTGTTGTGTCTGCTTGCTGGACAAGTTGGGTGCAACACTCCCCAAAGGATTAATCTCCTCTAAAACAAAGATGCCATCTTTAGGTGACATTAGTCCTCTTTTGTATAGGCTCTCACATGGTAGGGCTCATGGTCTCCTTCACAGCTCCCTTCAGCTCCATCAGAGGAAAATCTGGGAAAGAACTCACAGACTGCCTTTCACTGGTGCCCCTGGTTGCTAGGCCTTCCTAGAGTTCATAAGGCCACCCAGCTCAGGCTCAGATCAATAACAGCTCCCCTATGGGTGAGCAGAGATCACGTGACTCAGACTACACAGACTTACTCAGTCTCCACCCTAGAGGCAGATGGGACCTTAGTCTGGGAAATTTTTAGTTTTGCAGAAATTCTTCCATTCTCCCAGAGTACTTCTTCTCTTCCAAGACACAGGGTCCCTTGTGTGCACATTCCATTACACACTCAATGTCCAGTGCAGTCATCCCTTGGCTTCATAGCTGGGAAGTCCTGCAGCCAAACACAAATCACATCCAAACAGTAACTGTTGTTAAAGTAAAGAGCTCATAAATTAAAAAACAATATTGGGTCTATGGGAGGGCTTAGAGGCAGGAAAGAGATGGTAGAAAGATGTAATTATAGAAATTACTTTTAAAAGTTTAACCAGGTATTATGGCTATGTGCTCCAGAGACTAGGGATTTGAATTAGAGCACACCAAATACAATTTATACCTTTTCTCTAGGGCTGAACATCTTAAAACTGGAAAATAACAGTCCTATTCATCAGGGTCATACCCTTTTACCCAGATCTTCTATTTTGGTTGAACTACTGTAACCATAATTATTTGGTTTCACAATAAATTCAGTTTTTCTTTTTTATCCAAATTCTTGATTGCCTGGTCTGTGGATCTGAGAAATGGTCAGTCAGGACATTGATCATCTAAAACTGTTTACCTCATTACTCCTTGGTAATGTCAACTACTGTCAAAGTAGGAAAGCTTTCAACCTCCTTCTTGTCCATCCCTTTTTGTGTTGTGACTATACCAGCTTCAAAATTGGTCATAGAATTCAATTCCTTCACAGACCCTTCTTCATTTGCAAGTCTCAATAAAGGCCACAAAGGCTGGAGGACAGTCGCTCATTTTTCCTTTTCATTGACCAGTTAAGGCACAGCATGGAAGTAGTTGCAGGACTGTTTTCCCAGTACCTGGCAGCAGAGGCAGGATTGGGTGTTCAAAGCAATCCTCAATTAACGAGCATGAGGCAAGCCTGAGATACAAGAGACATTGCTCTAAACTAAAATAAATAATCAACAGCACTTCAGGAAAATGGAAATTTTTAATGACTAGGAAATATTGGAGAATAAAAACAAATAAGAAATCAGAGCAGTGATATATTTAAATAAAATTAAATTTTGAAAGTGAAATCAATAATTGACCTTTTAAAAAATCATAATTTAAAAATAGCTATAGTGACTGAAAAATAGCAAATCATTCCCAAAGTGAATGGAATTAATATGGTACTCTATGACCTTGCCCCTATATGCAACGTTAGTTGTTGAGATCCGTAACCTGACACATACAGCTACAGTCAATGGGGCTGACTTAACTGCAAGTGGATTAGACATACCTGCAAAGAACAGTCCCCTAGTTGGAAGTTCAATATTAATTGTATCAAGCTAACCTCCCTTAAGTAGTACACCTACCAATCTGGTCTGTCTACATTCACCTGACATGAATTAATACATGCTGGGCAATCAGAAAATCACTCACCCTGCCACAGTCAGTTCATTTTCTTAGTAGTAACATCAGTAGCTATTTGCCTACCCTATTTCTCCCTGTGATGTACACATTAAGCTAGTCCTCCTATTCTGGTCTGAAGGCAGAAAGCTGTGTTCCACATATAAATCTTTTTCCTGTTGCTGCAATGGACAGTAAATTATATTACTCAAATTGATAATTTTAAAACTGAGTGGTGGTACGGCCCCTTAAGAATTTAATTAGCTTAATCCAGGAGGCAACAAGATCATTGCCCTGGAGAGCAACAGACTGGGATCAAAGCCACCTGAGTCAACATAGAAGAGTTTGTCTCAGAAACATTTTTTCTAAAAGGCTGGAGATATGGATGCTCTAGAATTAATATCCCTTCCCAGGGAGAAATCACTCCACAGTCTTAAGAGATTAGTAAAGAAAAATATCTTTAATGATAGCGTGCATTTGGCTCTGGTTACTGCTCAAAGAGGAGTAGCCTAGAACAAACTTTGTATTTTACATATGCTATTCGTCCTTAAGTCTCTTTTAGGTTCATGCCCCAGGTTATACTTTGTTCACAGAGCAAATCTATGTTCTAGACAGTCACGTGTGATCTAAAACATAGATTTAAAAGATTTGTGAATGCCACAGTTCCCACACAAAGGACAGAGAATTCAGCAATTCAGATAACACCAAGTAAACGCCACCTATCAGCACTGTGGTCGAACTTTTTAGATGAACAGTTATGCTGAGTTATTCTAACCTCAAAATAAAGCTGCTTTTGCCTCTAAGTAGGCTATTTCAGAGGAAAGCCACAGCTGTTTCCATGCAGGACCACAAGGAGTTCATTTCAACTAGCTCCGCTGCTGTCTGTCTCAGGGCTATGACAGTTTTTTAAATGCTTGTGGTTTGGGGTGTTTTGTTTCGTTTTGTTTTTAAGAATTTAATGCATGTGAGTTCATCATCACTGTCTTCAAACACACCAGAAGAAGGCATTCGATCCCATTATTGATGTTTGTGGGCCACCATGTGGTTGCTGGGAATTGAACTCAGGATCTCTGGAAGAGCAGTCAGTGTTCTTAACTGCTAAGCTGTCGCACCATTCCTGAGAAAATTACACTTTTTAAGTTTTATTTTTTTATGGATATGGATATTATGCCTGCATGTGTCTGTGCACAGTACCTGCAGAGGCCAGAAGGGGACATCGGATCCTGGGACTGAAGTTATAGGACATGGTGAACTACCAGGTGGTTTCTTAACTGCTATGTTATCTCTCTGGCTGCTTTTTTTCTATTTATTTAAAATTGATTTTATACATGTTAACTAAAATATACTACATTACGTTCCCCTTTCCTTGTCCTCTTCCATCTTTTCCCCAATTTTTCCTTCCTTTTAAGTATGTGTGAATAAGTATGTGAAACATATGAATAAAACTTGCTGACTCCATTTCTGTTGGTTGTGTGGATATGGTCTCAGGGCTAAACACTTTGTATTGGATTTGCAGTTAGGGAACTCATCTCTGCCTAAAGCTAATCCCCCTATTCACAGGAGAGTTCCACTCCTCAATGGCCAACAAGAGTCTGACCCTAAAGTGACCTAGGCTGCCTTGGACAGAAAACACAGGGTAGCAAATACCTTAACTAACATTTGCTGGTGCGATGGCCCTGAAGTCCTGGAGCTGCAGGGAAGACTATGAACATTGGCCTGAGCCAATCACAGTGTCTCTTTGTTCTGTGGACCACCTACCATATCATTGACCATTCTCTCCTTTGATGACTTTGAAATCCTGAAATTCCTGCCTTCTCTTTCTAAACACCATAATTACTGGTCTGTGTAGTCATGCCTGTCTTAAGTTGTTTCAACATCATTTGATGACTTATTAGAATGACAGGATGAATAAGATGAACAGCTGCAATCAACTCTATTGCAAAACCACATTTCTCTGTGAGGGTGGGTTTTACTATCTGTAGAATAAGGACAAAACTCTGCCCTAGTCCTTTGATGAGTTATAACAGACTCAATGATAAAGTAAATCAACACTGCTCATAGTTGGAAGACAGTGGATTTTAAGGCAGAAAACTGCAGTTGATGGGAGCCTTCTTCTGTTGCTGGAGTTAAGACTAGAGCCTGTGTCCGGGTTACCCTATTAAATCAAGTTCAGCCACTCATCCTCAATAAGCTAATTGGAAGAACTGAATTATCTATTTGTGACATGCACACCTATGATGCAGACACTCTGGAGGTAAGGTGGGCAGGCCTCTCCAATGTCCTAGGACAGCCTAGTGGAATCTGTTTGAGGTTTAGGTTCCCCTAACAACCTTCACGTCATCTGGAGTGGTGACTCAGGGCTTCTGACTGTATTGAAGGCATCAGGGAAGTAGAATATGATCAAGAGATCAGTTATGTGGTCTGTATTCAGAGACTATGATGACCTGCAAAGGGTTTACCATATTGCTTACATTCATAAGGTTTCTCTCCAATGGTGTGTTCTCTTATGTATTTGAAGATAACCAGGAGATGCAAAGACTTTACTACATTGGTTACATTCATAGGGTTTCTCTCCAATATGTGTTCTTTTATGGGTTTTGAGGTCATATGGTTGTGAATAGGACTTACCACATTAATTATTCTCTCCAGTATGTGGATAAAGGCTTTATTACATTGATTACTTATGTAAGGTTTCTCTCCACTATGAATTATTTCATACCTTTGAACTTGACCATGAGAGGCAAAAGATCTACCACATTGCGTACATTCATAAGGTTTTTAAGATTTTTCTCCAGTATGTATAGTTTTATGTATTTGGTGATAAATGTGTTTTGAAAGGCATTATCACATTGATTACATTCATAGGACTTCTTTCCAGTATGTGTAGTTTTATATATTTGGGGAGGACTTTAATCTAGGCCACAGTTTCTGGTGGAAGCCTATATGTATAAACGATATTGAAGACAGTAGCTTGGTAGCTTTTTCTCCTTGTCTACTTGCCCTACTTCTGTCTACTGTGTGTGTGCGTGTGTGTGTGTGTGTGTGTGTGTGTGTGTGTGTGTGTTTTCATTCATTTGTGAGGTATTTGTTTTGTTTTACTGGCTTTTGAGCCCACTTCTTTTGAATCTTGAATATACTGAAAACCAACTGAGATATCCAGCCACATGGACTGAGCCACTAGTGGATTCTTCAACTTTTCATTGGTAAACCGCTATTTTTAGAGTAGTTGTACTATGGCCTGTGAATCATTTTAATAAATCCACTTTCTACAGCTATAGAGAGATTTGTCCTATCAGTTCTAAGCTTCACTAATACTGCTGGGATTTGGTTGGTTGGTTTTGGTTTTTTTCACCTTCCACTGAGGAAGATGTACCAACTGACAATTGTGCTCCTCAGTGTTTGTCACGTGTTTCCCTCAGGCTTATCTCTTACCTACCAGGTGAGAAGCAGCTGCAGTTTACCTGAACCCAGCATGAAGCCACAAAGCTCTTGTTTCCTAAAAATCTCTTTAACTGTTAACATTCTGTGCACTCTCCCACTTGTCGGGCAGACTAATAGCTCCACTGCAAGTTGAGTAAGGGTGCTATGCAAGCTATCTACTTTGATTCTAGGAAGAAGAAAAGGAAATGCCTACTGAGGCACTTCTTAAGGCAAACTCTTAAGTCAAGTGAGCACAGGGTCACTGCCCACAAAGGGGAGGAGCAGGTAGCTGAGCAATGGAAGCTGTAGTGGCGGATCCTCCCCCGGGCTGGGTGATGAGACAGACGAGTAGGCTATTGGAGGACAGGCACAAGCGCTGCTGAAATGCAAATCCCTGCAGATATGGAAAAAGTCTGGTTCTGGACAAGAACCGTTGTGTTGTATCCCTGAGCACAGTCTAAGCCTAAGGGAGGAGCTCATGTCACTCAAGACTCACTGGCCAATCAGACTCTTTATGTGGACCTGCCAGTCAGAGGAGGAGGCGGGTTCTTCCGGGTGCCATGGGGAAGGGTCCCATTAGTACCGGAGCCGGTTTGAATGGTTGTTCCCTGAGCGGTGCTGCTCGGTACTGTGAAGTACACTCAGGCAAGCTCTGAAGTTGCGAAATGGTGAGCACAGGGTCACTGCCAACAAGAGAGGAGAGGAACAGAGGGCTGAGCAGCGGGAGCTGGTGTGGTGGGTCTTTCCCGGAGCTGGGTGGGAACCGGAGGCCACCTGTGAGGTCCCTTGTGATCCTAGCCACTCACTGGACCCAGCGGTAGCCTCTGAATAACTTCGCTATTGGAGCTGCATCTGTGCAGAGCTTTTGGAACAGTGGCCAGTGTGTAGAAACATCCTTGACAGGATGCTACACTCGGAAAGCCCCAATTTCTATAAGTTCTGTCCTTAGCGTTTACCATTAAGGTGTACGATCCATTTGTAGTTAATTTTGTGGAGGTTGTAAAAGGCATCTCATGTGTTGAGAAGCACTCCACTATTAAGCTGTGATGCAAAAAAGTAGAATTGATCATGTAAAGGGTTTACTAATGCTCAGGGGATAGTAAACCACACCAAGTAGAATTTAGCTGAGGGAGAACTGCCTGCAAAACACCCCACAGATAAGTAGTGTGGTGACCAGGGCAGTTAGAGATTAGAATGCTAGAATACACGTATTTATTCACCAGGATTGTCCAGAAATATTGCTCCAAACCATAACAAAGGAAACAACCCTGCTTTACAATCAGTCACCAAGTCCATCCCCGTATCAAAGACCAGGCCTCTAACAAGCTGCTCATTGGGGCATTACAGGATCATAATAAGGAGTATGGCCTGGTGTGCCCTAAAGATTCAGTTATTTTCTTGAGAAAAGCATACCTCTGCCACATAGGCAAGATGACACCTGGTGACAACCATTTGAAAAGGTGAAACAAAACAAAACACTATTGTGTTGAATGCTGGCCTGATTAGGCAAGGTTTTCTTTCCACAAGGTCCCTGTGTGTGGGATAATGACCCAAAGGCCCCAGACCATTACAAGCTCTTGCAAGCATATTCCTGGCTTTAGGGAAGGCACTCTATTTTATCTCAATAACTCAGAGTGTAAGTGAGGGGTTGCATCAGAGTCTGAGAACACAACTCTTACTAGTGCATGGGGTTGTGGTTATCAGTCCTAGGGCCACTATTGGCTTGGTCAGGAATGTTCATGAGACACCCTGAGTTCCTCTTGTGCAGCACTGTTTGATTAGACTTCTCCTGAGTCTGTCCCATTGTATGATGCCTCTGCTAACTTCATAATTTCTTTGTTTTTCTGCTGACTTCGTAGATGTCTCCCATTTCCCTTCCATTTCCCCCATGTAAGTAGTATACAAGATGCTATTCTTCTTAAGAAGCTTGCTTAGCATAAGACATAGCTTGTGCAAGACCTCCCCACCCCAGCTTTTATACTTTCTACCTCCTTTTCCTATGTGTTTCACCATCTGTGACCTTCCACTTAAGACCCTGTCACTGAAGAATGACTTGCAGTTTTAAGAAACTGGTGTACTTAAGAAGTGATCCTGGGGATATCTTTGCTGTGTAACTCTAGCATCTGTCTAAGTGGCTAGACTTGTAGTCTCCAATCCATGTTTAAATTGTTCAAAGTATAACCTGGGACCTGAACCTAAAAGAAACTTAAGGGAGAGAGCATATGTAGAATGCAAAATCCATCCAAGGATAACTCCTCTTTAAGCATTAACCAGTGTAGCCGGTTTTTCCTACTATATGGTTTCTTCTTTTTCCCATCCTTAATCCATAATCACCAGCCCCCATTATCCCCTAACACCAGATAGAAGAAAAACTAGAATAGAGGAGAAAGACATCCTTGAATCTGATTTGTTTCCTTTTGTTTAAGCTACTAACAAAGCACAACCAACCTCTCTAAAAGACCAACAACCACCCTGCCTGTCTTAGTTAGGATTTTACTGCTATGAACAGACACTGTGACCAAGGCAACTCTTCTAAGGACATTTAATTGGGACTGGCTTACAGGTTCAGAGATTCAGTTCAGTATCATTAAGGCAGCAGCATGGCAGCTTCCAGGAAGGCATGGTGCAGGAGGAGCTGAGAGTTCTACATCTTCATCTGCAGGCCTCTAAGAGAAGACTGACTTGCAGGCAGCTAGGACTAGGGTATTAAAGCCCATGCCCACAAGGACACACCTACTCCAACAAGGCTAGACCTTCCTAATAGTGCCACTCCCTGGTCCAAGCATATACAAACCATCACACTATCTCTCAGGGTACCTTCCAAAAACTTCCCAGAATTCCAAATGACATTAATATCACAGTAATCTGTAGCTGGTAAAACCATGCTTCTGCTAGAACAAGAGGCAAATCAAGGTCAATGGCTACAGACAATCAGAGACAGCCTCATATCCCTACACCTGGAGTTATAACAAAAACACATTCACCATTATGACAAAAGACTTGATTCAGGCAGGGTGGTGATTTTCTAATTTCACAGCATGTATTAATTCATGGATATTAGTGAAAACAGACCAGATTGATGGATATACAATTTGCAGAGCTTGTGTCCAGCCAAAGAATATTGAACTTCTAATTAGGGGACTGTCTTATAGAGATGTGTTACAATCTTTGTTGACATAATTAAGTTAGCTCAGAGGGCCTGACAAAGTCAGGCCTTTGGCTGTGGCTGTGTGTGTGTGTGTGTGTGTGTGTGTGTGTGTGTGTGTGTGTGTCAGGAAACAGGTCTCAGCAGCTAACACTGCACAAGGGAGCAATGTCAAACGGTATCTTATTAATGCCATTTCATGGCCTGTTCTTTTGTAAAGTTAGTAGAGCTATGCAATTTTTTTCATTTGTATTTATCTTTTTAAGAAGTTAGTTGTTGGTATTACTTTTTAAATTTTTAATGCATCACTGCTCTAATCTCTTTGTTTGTTTCTATTCTCCAATAACTCTGGGACACTAAGAATTTTACTCCTTTTTCTCAAGTGCTTTGATAATTTGTGTTTGCTTAGAACAATATCTTCTGTAGCTTAGGCTTGACTCATGCTATATAGTTAAGACTTGCTTTGAACACCTAATCCTACCTCTGCAGTTCAGTGCCTGGAAGATAGTCCTGCAACTGCTCTGGGTTAAGCCCTGACTGGTCAGTGAGAAGGAAGTGAGACCATATAATGAGTGTCCTCCTACCCCCCTGACTTTTTCAGAGGAATTAGAAATAAATAATTGTTTAAGAATTGAGTACACCAATCACCTTTGACATCGGAGCACAAAAGGAACAGAAAGGAAGGAAGGTGAGAGCTTTCCTGCTTTGACAGTAGTTGGCATAAGTGGTGGGTAGTCAATTAATCAATTTTAGACAATCAATAAAAGTCAAAAGTGGCCATTTAGTGGGTTCGCAGACCAGGGCAATCAAGAATCTAAATAAGGATCTGAACTTATTTCCAGAAACCAAATTACTATAGTTACACTAGTTCGACAAAAACAAAAGATATTGACAGACTAGCGTGGCTCTACCTAACAGGAATGCTATTTTTTCTGTGTGAAAGTGCACCCCCTAGAGAGGAAAGAAGTGAGTACCTGGTGTGCTCCATATGTCTAATCCTTGGAGAATATTGGACCATAAACCATAAAGTTTCAACTTTCTCAAAAACTCTTTGAGATTAAACTTAAATCATTTCAACCTTCTCTTTTTTTTCTAGACGTTTAACAAATCAGAGTGAACCTGGCTGTCAGGGTCTCCCAAGCATTGCTCAGTCCCTACCTGTCACCTGGTATGGTTGGCATACCCCACCTCTAGTTAGGCATTAAGTTGCCCTTCTCCCAGCTTCCCTAATGTAATCCAATCATTTTGGTTGCCTGGTCTTTTTCATCTATAATTTACCCTCCTGGCCTCTTAGTCTGGCTCTCCCCTCTCCCTTTCACCCTCTTTTGACATGATTCAGGGTCCTGTCCACTGTGAACTCTCCCAGATGTCCCTGCCCCTGGCTATACTCTCCTTTATCTATAAAAAATTTTCTACTCTACCATATGTAGGATTAGCCATGTCTTTTTATTTCTTTTTTATTCACCTCCCATTTACTATTTGTTGATTTTAAATCTGTAACCACCTTTTGCTTCAGTTGTTGTTTCTGTTTTAGTTTGACTGAAGTTTGGTTGCAGGACTTCCCAGCTGT
The DNA here is from genome assembly GCA_030674055.1 of Rhabdomys pumilio. Taxonomy (NCBI): domain Eukaryota; kingdom Metazoa; phylum Chordata; class Mammalia; order Rodentia; family Muridae; genus Rhabdomys; species Rhabdomys pumilio. The sequence continues at coordinate 13,829 of JANHMN010000216.1, forward strand.
GAAGCAAAGGGATGGCTGCACTGGACATTGAGTGTGTGATGGAACGTGCACACAAAGCACCCTGTGCTTTGGAAGGTGAACAGAGGCCCTGGGAGAGTGGAAGATTCTGTCTGCCCCTAGGGTGGGGTGGAAGGGCAGAGCTGGAAGGCCTGTGCTATCTGATTCTTTTAATTTCTAGTCCACTAGTAGTGGAGCTGCTACTGTCTGTCCTCCGGGAAAGCTAGCAATCAGGAGGAGCAAGAGTGAGAGGTAGCTTGGGCATTCTTTCCATATTCTCCTCTGATACAGAGAGCTGTGAGGGAATGAACCCACAAGCTATGCCATGGTGAGTGTGGTAGCCACCAGGAAGAGCAGGTTGGCTAAGCTATCAGGGTCCAATCTGATTGGATTTGGATGGACCTTGAACCAGACTATGGTTCTGTTGGTACATGTGGTGACCTGGTCAGAGGGCCTTGGCCTCTAAGTGTAGATTCCCTGGGGAGTGGTAGGCTCTGCAGCTCTGGCCATAGGAAGCTGTATTGCTTATACTATCACTGCCCAGTGTGCACAAACAAGCATTACTTTTGACGTGCAGTGAGAAGGCAGATTTCAAAAACCAAAGGTCTGGTTTCTGTAAGTTCTGAACATTGCATTGCACATTCGATTTTGCATAAATTTTACAAATTGTTTTGAAACTGAGGCGATAGGGATTATCCTTCAACATTATTTGATTAAAACCTTTTACTTTTCCACTACCAGCAGCCACAATGAATGAAGTGAGTCAGGGAAATTCCAGGGTACAAAAGTAGTTTCTGAGATACAGAGGTTTCTTAAGTGTGCATGGTGGTGTACAGGTGGGTAAGACAGATTCTATATCATGTGCCATAATCCACGTGGCAGGAAGCAAACATTAAATTATTCCTTGATAATTGTTTTGTGTGGGGGCTCAGTGGGCCTGGGTTTGGGTGAGATCACAAGGATGCATGAGGAGCTGCACAGTCAGAGTCTACCTTTCTGATCACCTCCATACATAGAGCTTCAGAGCATGAGGCCTCTTTGGAGGAGAGATCAATAGTAGCTGGAGGGTCAGAAAATAACAGTTTATGGGTCACTGTGAGTTATTTAGTGGGAGTTGTGAAGTCTGTGATTATTTAATTTTCACTTCTTGTTTTCTTAAGGATTGTATATTGGCATGCAAAATAAACTGATAGCAGTAAGTTGGAATTTTCCACAGATATCAACTAAAATTAGTTAAACAGATGTTGTGTTGTTATAGTTGATGTAAAATTGAACATATTTAATGTATGTATTCTTACACATTTGGACATAGTACCTAAACCCAAGCAACCCCATTATACAGAGTTCTAAAAATGACAAAATTGCCTAGTATCCCAGCTATTTTCTCAGTATATTTTCCATTCACTTGAAATTATCATTGAGCAGTATCAGAATTCTCATGTTCATTGCAGCTATATTCATGGTGGCCTAAATATGAGACTAACCTCAATGATCATTTGTTGAGGACAAGCTGGGTGCCTCAGGAGGACATTGTGCTAAAGGAATGAAGACAATAGCAATGGTTAAAGGATTATGCACTCTCACAGTCAGTGCTGTATTGGTCATAAAGCAGCATGTAATTACAGCTTAAGCAGTGTCAACCCACTTTTTTCTCCCATCTGATTTTAATCTTTAGTGGACTCTTATTGTCAGATGATGTGAGAGCTGCAGCCATCTTGTCTACACTGCAGGTAGCAATAGAAAACTAAGGGCAGACAGCACAGAATCTAGCTAAAGTGATCATTTTCAAAGGATTCTTCTAATGTTTATTTAGAACATTATGTGGAGAAGAGAAATGAAATATCAAGCTTTCTTTAGCAAGAGTTGTTATAGAGATGAGAAGCAAATGTGCTATTATAGTATACTGTAAAAATGCAGAAAGTGATTTTATTTGGATGGCATGAGAACTTTCTGCCAATGAATCATGCTGCATGAAAAAGTAAAAATGAGGTTAAGAAACAGACTGACCATTTTATTTCTATTTAAATAATGACTGTAAATTACAGTTAAACAAAAAAGTAATAGTGTTAGATACGTGACTCATCCCTTGGTTTTCTCTGAATTAAATAACCTATTTTAGATGGTAATATTTTCATTTTTGCTTTGAAGAATGCACTATTTTGTTTAATGTATCATATAATTAATGTAGCAATTCAGTATAACATATCTTTATTTTTATTATTTGAATAGTTATTCAAACATTAGTTTTTCTTGAAAAGAAATAAGAGTATTCCTTTGGAATGAAATGAGCAGAAAGCTCTGTAATTCCACATTCCAAACTAGTGAAAGCTAACACAAGAAAATGATCTGCTTTTGTTTTTTTGTTTTTTTGTTTTTGTTTTAATGATATGTATTTTACGTTGCTGAAAGCAAAACTTCTGATTTCACAGATCTACACTGGGTCCAAGAATAACCTTGTCACAAACTCCTGTGTCGCAGGATATTTGATCACACTGTGAACCCCGAGATTGTGTTGTTTACTGGAAAAAAATTTTTTTTCTACTTGTGATATAATTCAAACCATGAGACACACCTTTAGTGTGTGTCTGGAATACTGACACACCCTTACTATACACCTTTAAACCTGAGCAATGAAGGTAAAGTTAGTTTTAGAAGAAAGCACCTGTGTTTGAAAGTGATATCTAAAGAATCAGAGTAAGATTTGACAGAGTAGGATATGCCCAACTCTCAAGAGAAGACAGAAGAAAGAGAGGCAACACAAGTGGAAGCAGCGCAGAGGATGAGAGGAGGCAATTTTACTTGGAGACTTTTACAGGGACAGGTTAACGAGAGAACAAGCTAGACATAGGTGAAGATAGAACACCCAGAGAATGAGAATGTGCCAGAAGACGAGAGCAGAATACTAGAGTTAATTTGAGGCTAATCAGAGCAATTCAGTCAGAAGTGAAAGAAGCCAGTGTGAATCAGCATGAAGAGGAGTTTGAGCCAGAACAGCTGAGTTGACAAGCCAGCCAGAGATCAGAAAGAAAAAGAAAGGGTGAATTTATTCGAGTCTCTGAGGCTGAAAACATTCTAGACCTAGATAAGATTACACAGAGCCTAGAAGCTTCCAGGACTAGGCCTAGGTTAGCAGATGGAGGAAGTAGGCATCTGAGATTACAGTCACATCAGGCAAATAAAACATACTTTTACACTCCTGTGTGATAGTCACCATCTACGCAAACAGAATGAGAACTGTATCTGTCACAATCATGCTGTCCCTGTCTTCACTAGTTTGCTTTACTTTGTACATTATTGCTTGCCGCCTGCTTTGCATTTTGATTTAAACAATATTGAATTAATGTTTTAATGGAAAATAGATTCTTCTCTCATACAATAGGTCTTGATCACTGTTTCCCTCCCCCCTCATATTCTCCTCTTCCCTGGATCATCCCCTGTTTATTTCCTCTTCAGAAATCAGCAGACCTCCAAGAGAGGACAGCCAAACAGGACAAAACAAGATAGAAAAAGACAAGGTGAAAGCCTTCATACTGAGGCTGAACAATGCAACCTGATAGGAGGAAAAGAATCAGTTACACCTGCTCCCCCTGTTAGGAGTTCAACAAAACACCAAGCTGACAGCCATAACATATCAGCAGAGGACCTGGCATAGACCCATGCTGGCTCCATGCTTGCTATTTAAGTCTCTGTAAGGTTCCTGGAAATCCAGACAGTGTTGGGCATGGGTTCCCTCTCATGTCTTGGGTATCTAGTTAAACCAAACATTGGTTGTCCACTCAAACAAGTTTGTTACCATCATGCCCCAGAACATCTTGCAGGAAATACAATTGTGTGTATATGTGGGGATAGTGTAATAGGTGGGGGTTGATGTCCAGGTTTCTCTTTCTGTAGACTTTAGAGTACCTTCTCTCCTACAAGAGACTAAAAAATAGGGGTGAAGCTTGACCTCTACATTCAGTGGAGCTGTGTAGAATTTGTCCTCAGAGATGGGTCCCTGCTGTCAGTTTTAAGAGAACCAAGTTTTGTTCTAGCATCAGCATGAGTTGTTTAAGGATCTCCAAGGGACCTCCTTGAGCAACAGCCAAATAAATGTAGCCCATTCCCAACATTAAAGCCCTGCCTGGCTACAAAGGATAGTCAATTCAGACTCCATATCCTCCATTCATAGGGGTCTTCATTAGGGTCACCCTCATAGATTCCAGGAAGTTGCCATTACACTGGTTTTCTACTAACCCCAAAATACCCCCTAATTCCAGCTGTTTCTGTGGCTCTGCATCCTTCCTGCAGCTGAGCACAGCCTCTTGGGGAGGCAAAAAACAGGGAATGCTTGATTGCATTTCCCCACATGCTGCCAGGCAGGTGCTGGGTTATAAGGAAGCCCCTAGCCCTGCTCTGCTCCAGGAGTGGGAAAACAGTACGAAATGAGGGAGAAAGCAGGAGCTGGTTGGGGGGTCCACGGGCCTGCAATGAGGCTAGGGCCATGAGGTTCTCTGACTCTTGGACATCCTGGCCTGGCTGGGAGTTGAAGAAGAGTCAAGAACGGAGTTGGGGGCCAGGGAAAGAGGAACTTTGGCTTAGCTCAGCAAGGATTGGGAATGCAGATGGGCCTTCTATGGGTGAGTCATGCTGCAAGTCTGTAGACAAAGATCTTCCCCATGTTCCTCATGGTGGTTCTTGATGGAAAAAAAAAAAAAAACCAGTCCGTGTTTAACCCTATCATTTATTAGTTGTTTGTGCCAGAAAATGGATGCATACATACCCCATCTCTCAAGGTAGACTCAAGATTAAATACCTTTTACAAGGAGGAATGTCTGGGAAGGAAGCTTATTGGCTAAACCCTCTGAACCTCTAGGTACCTCTTCATGGTGAACTCTGTTATGAACTTACATGACCACAGGTCACGTAGGTGGGGAGCATGGTATGTGTTCCAGGCCAAGAGACTGACAGGGAGCCACCTAAGTATCAAGAGTGTCCCCACTGAGTCTCCAGGTCTCAACCCACTCTATCCTATCCAACAAGCTTCCTGGCGTGGTTTTATGTTCCACAGTTTCTCCCTGCACTATCCTCTCTTCCTTCATCCCACCCCCCACGTGCAACTGATCCTTCCCACTCCTGTTCCCATCAAACCCCAGTCTACTCACAGAAAGTATTATATTTCCTCTATAGAGGGAGATCCATGCTTTCCCCTCTATAGCCCTCCTCTTTACCTAACCTCTTTGTGTTTGTGGAGTGTAGTTTGATTATCATTTACCTAATAGATAATATATACTGATAAATGAATGCATACCATAAGACAGAATGCATATCTGTCATTCTGAGTCTTGATTATGTCACTTAGGGTGATTTTTTTTTCTAGTTGCATTCACTTGCCTCTAAATTTATAATGTCATTAAACAAAAAAACCATCTGAGTGATACTCCATTGTGTAGGTGTGCCACATTTTATTTATCCATTCTTCAATTGAGGGATCTCTAGATTGTTTTCAGTTTCTGACTAGTATGAGTAAATTTGCTGTGAACATAGCTGAGCAAGTGTCCTTATGGTAGGATGGAGCACCTTTTGGATAGATGCCAAAGAGTGGTGTACCTGGGTCTTGAGTTAGATGGATTCTTAGTTTTTTAAGGAACTATGATTCTGAAGAAATACTGGTTCCCATAGTGGCTGTATTAGTTTGCACTCCCACAAGCACTGTAGGATGTTTCTTTTCCCTTCTCCATGTCCTTGCCAGCTTGCGCTGTCACTTGTATTATTGATCTTAGCCATGCTGTCATGTGTAAGATGGATTCTCAAAGTAGTTTATTTGCATTTCTTTAATGACTAAGGTGAAGAAGTCTTTCTCAGCCATTTGAGATTCCTCTGTTGAGAATTCTGTTTAGATAGATACCCCATTTTTTAATTGTTTTTTTGCTTTAGAACATTTAGCCTTGAAGTCTTTATATATTTTTCATATTAGGACTCTATACAGTGTGGACTTGGTTTTAAAAAAAAGAAGAAAAAAAGAAAAAAAATCTCCCATTCCTTAGGCTGCCTTTTTGCCCAATTGACTGGCTTTTCACTACTTCCAATCCATTTTCTATTGTTAACAAGGAGGAGAAACAGTGCATATGATGAGTGCTGACCTGTGATTTCTTTGATTTTTTTTTTATAACAATAATCTTGTAGTCGTTGTTTAAAAGCCTTATTGGTCTGTCTTTGTCTCCTTTTATCAGTGGTGCCATCTATGTTGTATGATTTTATTCATTATTATCTAATTATATTATTGTTTCTATAGAAAATGATAGACCTTCACCTGTTTTTGTCTTCTGCACATTTACTATATTACATTCTGAGTTTTTTTGTTTTTTTTTTTTGTTTGTTTGTTTTTTTTGTTTGTTTTTTTGGTTTTTCGAGACAGGGTTTCTCTGTGTAACTCTGGTTGTCCTGGAACTCACTGGTAGACCAGGCTGGCCTCAAACTCAGAAATCCGCCTGCCTCTGCCTCCCAAGTGCTGGGATTAAAGGTGTGTTCCACCACCGCCCGGCACATTCTGATTTTCTTGAGTTTTTCATAGTTTGGGGACGTTTTGTGGAGAAACAGTTTTCTCTTCCTTAACCTGAAGGCTTGCCTCTCCTCATTTCTTGGCAAATCTGTGCTTTCTAGTTCCTACAGTCATTAATGTTTGGGCTTTTGCTACTTAAGTGTTTGATATGATTAACACATTGTATTGAGTGATGGTTGATGTGGGAAGGCTATTCCACTGAGGCTGGCAGGATCCCTAAGCAAGCAGGCCTGGGCTGGATAGGAAAGCTAAATGAACATGAGACAGTGACCAAGCAAGAGGACAAGGCAGGAAACAATATTTGTTCATAGTTTTTGCCTTCATTTTTGAAACTTGAGTTTTGATCCTAAGCTCACAGAATGATGGACTGTGTGAACCTGTTCATTACCTGAGATGCCTTTGGTTGAAGGATTCAATCACAGCAGCAGAGTAGTAAGCTAAAACAAAAATAAAATAAATTTTTTAAATCTTTTTTTAAAATATTATTTAATGTATGTGAGTAAACTAGCTGTCTCCAGACACACCAAAAGAGGACATCAGATCCCATTACAGTTGGTTGTGAGCAACCACATGGTTGCTGGGAATTGAACTCAGGACCTCTGGAAGAAGCAGCGAGTCCTTTTAACCACTGAGCCATCTCTCCAGCCCCAATAAAATAAAATAAAGGTACAAAAAAAAATGATTTGTTACTGAACAGAATCTGGGAATGTTCTCTTTGGAGGAAAGTGGAAAATATCGGAACTTGAGATGGCAAACAGCATGGAAATCTATACTCGGAGCTTAACCAGCTATTATTGTAATACCTGGAAGATTGGAGTATTGTCAGTAATGAAGACAGAAGTTCATAAATCATAAGATTTCAGTGGAAAATAAACTACATCAAAAATTTAGCTAGAGGTCATTTGTTGGGTATTTTGAGCCAAAATCTTTCTTATTCTGCCCATGCTCTGAGAAATTAAGGCAAGCAGAAATAAAAAATAATGGGCTGACCCTTTTAGAAGGATTATTGAATCTGTTGGATGAGTATTGTCAGTGAGTCATTCTGAACTACAATGGGGGGGGGGGAGAGGAGGAGGAAGAGGAAGAAGAAAAGGAAGAAGTGAGGCAGAAATAAATGCAAAGTCTGTGGTTTGTAGAGAAAAACAGCACTGGGTAGTTTCAGATGGCAGCCAAGATTATCACCATTAAAGAGAAGGTCCTTGCTCAGGACTGGAAGCCTAAGAAGGTGAATTAAGGGAAACACTTTCTCCTGCTAAGCCTTCAGTTAATGGAAGGGGGAGTAGGCAAAGTGATTCCTAGTCCCAGGAAGGAACTTCATACAAAACCTGCTACAACTGTGGTCCAAGCATGGCAGGGTCCATACAAAATCCAAACTTGGCAGGATCACCCAAGTTCTGGAAACAAGAAAGATACAAAATTTAAGGTCACAATTCTTTCCCAGTAGTTTCAGTTCACCACTGTTCCAGCTCTTTATTTGGCAGAGTCAGAGCCCCAGGGAAGGAGGACACTGTGAGAGTGCATTGCATGAACCTGTGAGGATTAAGCCTGAGTTGCATTTTAAGACCACAAGATCTTGATACCTAAGCTGTGAGACACCTGCCATGTGAGCTGCATATAGGGAGTGGAAGAAACTAAACTGAGAGATGTCTGAGAAGTTGTAGGGATAGGGCCTTTTGAAACTGAGGGCCTCTGTGTCTGAGGCAGCTGCATGAATTTGTTGTTTGCCCTCTGGGTTTCTTGCTTGGGTCTAATCTTTCCTCACTACGTATGCATTCTTCTCTGTTGGAATGAGAAGGGGTATTCTGTGCCATTCCCATATACGTTGGGAAGATATAATTTGCTTTCTGATTTTACAAGATGTAGCAATGAAGAGATTGTATTGAGTGCCAGAAAAAACTTTGGGCATTTGAAGAGTGTACAAGCTCTTGTAGATCATTGCATACTTACTCTTAGATGACCATGAGCCTATAGTGACCAGGATCAGGATGTAGTTAGTGGATTGAGTTAAAAAGGCTCTCGGGTCGTCAGGGTGACCGGCCTGCGCTGCATTGCACACGTGCGGTGCTTGAAACTCAAGCAGGTCCCCACCGCAGCAGCTTTCAGGACACTGGATCTGATTTGTATTCAATGTAACCAGCACTCTCCCAAGAACTTCTGGATCCAGACCAAGGTCTCCAGCTCACTGGAAATCCTTAGCAAGAAAGAGGCTGCAGGCTTGGATTCCCTGGTGGAGGACGGACTGCACTGCTCTCTGGTCTGCCCCCTGATGATAATAGTGTAACCACTGGCATCTTCATGTGCTCCAGAGGTCATAGCACATTCCCACGGACTCTCATGACTCCTTGGATGAGTTTCGAAGGAGACATAGGGAGGCATCGCTCAGATCACTTCCTCTCTCTCTTCCTGGGTAGGGCCAGTGTGGCCTCCAACCAGCACTGTGGTATCACCTGCACTGTAAATGCCCCAACTTCAGCTGGCCCCAGTTTGAATATGTTAAAGTGCCTCTGGCTGACATTCCTCATGCTCCCATTAGACTGTACTTTGACGTTGTGGCTGACAAGATCCACAGTGTGAGCAAGAAGTATGGGGCTACCTTATGCCCACTCTCTGTGAAATCCATAATTTATGCCTGCCGGAGGCCTGTCATCAGGCCCAACCTGAGTTTCTGGAGCAGCTGATAGACTACAAGAGCCAGCTCTTTGAGAAGTCTATGGTTAAGATGGTACAAACACTCTATGGCATCATTCCAGACGTTTATGAGAAGGAGTCCCGGCACTTGATGCCTTATAGGGGATTTAGTGTTGCCACAGCTGGCATCCACAGGCCCTCAGCAGTACTAGCGTCTGCTACACACCATGTTTTTTTTACACTAGGCGTTCAGGTTTAAGAGCTGCTGAGGGAAAATACATGCGTTGCTGGTGACTTTTTTTTTTTAAACTAGCATTTTGAATCAGTGAACATGAAAATCCTTAACTGGCCTTTAATCATTTGTAACAACTGGAACAGTGTAGGACACTGTTCCTGCTTTTTTTTTTTTTTTTTTTTTTTTTTTTTTTTTTCTGACTCCTGCCTTTTTGGCGTCTTAGCAGGTGCAGGAGGTTTAGCCCTGTTTAACTCTCTAGAGACCAGCTTTGCTGAGGGTTGCAGGCTGGACAGAAATTTAGGGAAGATGAAGGCCCCTGATTAGCCTGGTCTTTTTCCTCTGTTATTTTATTCTGTAAGTAAAGTTCACCATTGTTATTTAGTTGATGATAAGTGATTACATTAAAAATCTGTTGCAAAGACCCTCTTGGAAACAGTGTGCCCCGGAATCACATTAGCATTATTTTTAATAAACTTGCTTAACATTAAAAAAAGTTCCCAGATAGGATGATATCTTTGAACAATTGTCTCTCTGTGGCTTTCTTTTGGGAGTTTATAGAAGCTTTTGTAGGAGAAACCTTTCTAGATGTCTTATTGGGCATAGGATTTGGGTGTCAACCAACCTATTTCCTGTCTTTTGTGTCTACTCTGTTGTCGTGAAAACTGATTAATGAGCTTCCTTCTAATGTAGCCTTTATCCCTAAATCACTTAAGATGCAGTAGAAGCAATTGCTATTCAGTGCTAAGCTATGAGTGTCGCGAAACGCTGTAAACTGTCGCAAAATTGCGACCACGTACAGGGGCAATGAAAGAGTCGAACCAGAGGAAAAGGCAAATTAGCTTATTTATTTATGAATGACAACAAACAAATAGCGAAATGGGGTTGCATTCGTTCGTACACACACTTTATACTAACCTCTGGCCAGGCCCGATGTTGGCGCCGCGGGGAAGGGTCCAGACGTGTGTCCACTCACAATTTTGGTTCAGCGGAGAATGGGTCTAGGAGACAAGCTTGGTTCCGGTGAAATTTGGTCTGTCAACAGCCGTGCAGACCAGCGGGAGGGAATCCGTCCGCGAAATGCAGGCTTTCTCGGTCAGCAGCGAACAGCCCTGGAGGTGGCTCGTCTTAACAAGTCTCACACGAGGGAATCTCCATGGGGCTCCCGGAACGAGCAAAGTTGCACAGGCCAGGCCACAGGTTGTTAAGCTATTTTCAACCAATCAGAATTGAGGCGGGAGTTTTTATTGGTCATACACAGACAGCTTGGGCTCTGTTACCATGGTTACGCCTCAGTCACTTGCAATTGAGGACATACTGTTCCTTTGGGTTTACCGCTTATCTTGACTTTACATTCTAGGCCACACATTGTTTTTTTTCTTTTAAATTAATTATCCATAATGGCGACTCTTACTCTGCTCTTTACAGTGAACCTGATGTTTTGGGTATTTTTGGTTTTTTTAATTTTGGTTTTAGTTTTAGTTTTGAAGCTAGTGTTTCCCTGAGTAACCATGACTATCCTAAAAGTAGGTATATAGAATATGCAAGCCTCTAACTTAAACTTCCACCTGACTCTAGCTCAAGGATGCTGGGATGATTAAATGTGGGTCAACATGCCTGGCTATTTGATTGTTTGCTTGCTTACTTGCTTGTTTTTATATTATTGGCTGATGGGCCTGAAGTGTAGATTTTTGCTACATGTCAAGTATCTGCTGTTGTATTGATCTTCATCCATGTGACTTTTGAAATCTGGCAGAAGATATTCTATTTCTCAGGATGGCATGTATTCATGACATTAATACTGCCTGAGCTTTCTAAGTCATTGAATTGCAGCTGCATAACATTCTTCCTACCTGCTCTGGATTTTTTTTTTTCTGAATATGAGTACTTAACCTGTATGAATGAATATGTACCTCATGTACGCCTGATCCTCACAGTAGTCAGAAGATGGCCTCAGACTTCCTGAACTTGGAGTAATGGATAGTTGGGAGGCCCCTTGTAAGTACTGATAATTGAGCGCAACTATTTGCAAGTTCAGCAAGAGCTCTTCACTGCTGAGCCATCTCTCCTACCCTATGTTGGTTACTTAGGATCAACATTTACACTACTAATATTTTCATCTGTCCATTTGTAACTGTTTAAACATGTACACCTCTTTTAAAGATTTTATTAATGTTACAGTTTAAACTGGGGCACTTAAAAATTTTGGAGGATGAATATAGAACTGGAATGAATGTATAATTCTTTGAGCGAACTTCAGTAAAAACCTCTGAGTACTTTCTCTCTTGCTTGATTGAGTTTTACAGGGGAGACAGGGTCTTAATATATATCTCTGTCTGCCCTGGATAGACCAGGCTGACATGTAACTCAATGAGGCAGACCTGACTCTGCCTCTTGAATTCTGGGATTAAAGGAAGGCATGAGTCAATTTATCCAGTTTGCCCATCATTTTTTGTAGTTAGTAACTGTTCATACAATTTCTCTAATGTGTGCTCGGTACTGTTTGCTTGTCGTGGTCTCTCTCTCTCTCTCTCTCTCTCTCTCTCTCTCTCTCTCTCTCTTTCTCTCCCTCTCCCTCCTTCCCTCCCTCTTCCTCCCTCTTCCTTTCTGTGTTAATTGGCATTTCTCTTGCAAGGCTGTATCCTATTCAAAGAGCAAAGAAATGACAGAGGTGAATCTCATTATTCAGTTTACTTCAAAGATCACTTAGTGATTACATTAGAACCTCTGGGTTAAGAAATAAGTGGGGGAAACACCAGAATTATATGGATATATTGTCAATAAAGTATAAATTTACATGATTGTCTGTATCATGGTTTCTTTCATACACATGTGTGGGATATTTTAGGATGCAGTGACATATGATGATGTGCATGTGAACTTCACTCAAGAAGAATGGACTTTGCTGGATCCTTCACAGAAGAGTCTTTACAAAGATGTGATGCTGGAGACCTACAGGAACCTCACTGCTATAGGTAAGGCAGTGAATTTTCTTTCACTTTTTAAAATAAGGGAACAAATGTTTCTTTGTTACTGATGCTCTTCTGTAACTTCATTTAACAATGAGGATTGAGGTGAATAAATCAGGTTCACTGAAGATAGTAACTTAAATTTTGCCTAATTTCCAATAATAAATCATACATTTTCTGGTACTATATTTTAGGCTATGATTGGAAAGACCATAATATTGAGGAACATTGCCAAAGTTCTAGAAGACATGCAAGGTAATTTTCATGTGCAAGTTGGTATGAATATGCCTCTAAAGAAATTTTAATCAGTCCTGGACATTTTAAAGAAAATCAACAGTGTAAAAAAAGCACTTCTTTAAGTATATTGATGATTATTAAATTCACAAGGATCGATGAATCTCAGTGACAGGTGTCTGATTTGTGTTTGCAAGGCATTCTTCTAAGAAAGAAGATTAAGAAACAATGCCTTAACAGACATTATCATTTGAACCTACTTTTTTGCACCTACTCTGTAGAACTGCCAATCTATTTAGAATCATACCACTCCTATATTGCATACGATATATACATTGAATAGGTGTATATGTCCAAAACCTAATAAGTAAGTATTCCATAGTAAAGCTGGCGTTGCTCATATTCCTATAGTAACATTGCTAAGGTTAGTGAGAGGGGCAGTTAATGAGAATCAAGAATGTTGTTGAAGAGAAACATTAATCTCTATACCACACGTGTTTGATGAACAAAAAATAAAACTGTGGGAATGCAATGTGGAACTCCTTCATTTGTTATTCTATTAATAGGTATATCATGTGTCACAATGGATACAAGCCTTGTGAGCATAGGAATACTGAAAGAAGCAATGTACCTCTGTCTCCCAGAACAATTAAAAGATAATCCTCCGTTCAAATAGACTTTCTCGGTGTGATGCAAGTTTATAATTAGTTAGTTTTCCAACTTCATTGGGAATATATCCACAAACTCATACTGCAGAAATCCCTATGAGTTGTAGGAATGGGGAAATTTTTCTCTTTGTCTTGGTTCCCATTGAAAATTCTGTATGCAAATGTAGCATGTATCACATGATAGGAAAATTTATAAATGCAATCAGTGTGGTAAAGCTGCGAGTTCTTCAGATTTGTGAAAAACCTCATAGAGAAAAAGGACTCTATAAATGTGAGCCACGTAATAAACACTCTCAGCATTATGAGCATCTTCAAAGAAGTAAAACAAGCTGTACTGAAGGGAAATCATGATTGTAAACAAAGTGATAAGACTTTAAGATCTGATTCCTCTTTACAACTAGACCAGATTATAAAATTAATAAAGCAGATAAACAGATTCAATGGTATAATGAATGTGGTAAAACTTTGACATGTGCCAATTATCTTTGCAGGCATGAAAGAAGTCTTACTGGAGAGAAACCCTCTGAATATACTCAATGTGATAAAGCCTTTGCCTATCACAATTATCCTCAAAAGCATGAAAAAATTCATACTGGAAAGAAACCCTATGAAGGTTTTCAATGTGGTGAAGCTTTTGCACATCACAGTAGTCTTCAAATACATAAAAGAACACATTCTAGAGATAAACCCTACAAATGTAATCGATGTGATAAAGCCTATTCACAATATAGTCATCTCCAAATTCATAAAAAAACACATACTGGAGAGAAGCCCTATGAATGTAATCAATGTGGTAAAACCTTTGTATATCACTGTTATCTTCAAATCCATAAAAGAACACATACTGGAGAGAAACCTTACAAATGTAATCAGTGCGATAAAGCCTATTCCCATCACAATTATCTCCAAATACATAAAAGAACACATACTGGAGAGAAACCTTATGAATGTAATCAGTGTGGTAAAGCCTTTGCATGCTATGGTCAGCTTCAAAGACATGAAAGAATTCATACTGGAGAGAAACCTTACAAATGTAATCTATGTGATAAAGCCTTTGCACGACACAGTCATCTCCAAATCCATAAAAGAACACATACTGGAGAGAAGCCCTATGAATGTAATCAATGTGGTAAAGCCTTTGTATGTTCTAGTCATCTCCAAAGACATAAAAGAATGCATACTGGAGAGAAACCTTATGAATGTAATCAATGTGGTAAAGCCTTTGCATATCACCGTAGTCTTCAAAACCATAAAAGAACAC
>JANHMN010000217.1:0-28350 GCA_030674055.1 Rhabdomys pumilio
ATATTGTAAGCTAATAAATCTTTAAAATCAAAAGTGGAAAAAAAAAAACAATACCTAGCCCCCAAACAAGAACCAAAATTAACAATAATTAGCAGATATCTGTTATTTATCATCTCAGCTATAAATGGTTTTCACTTGCTAATAAAATATAGATTGAAAAAATATAGATTTGAGTCACTAGATGGAAAACATGATTCAGTTGTCTTCTAGTTGACTTAAACTCACTGGTCATTGACAAAGTATGAGCCTGATAGACAATTAAAAATGAAACAGCTGCTGAAACTCATCTGGTACTCTGTCTTAATATTGTAGAATTAAATCAATAACCATCATAATATAAAAAGAAACATTTACATCCATGAAGATAATATAACAATTATAATAAATATATACCCACTTTCAGATTATCTGTTTTATAACAAAATCAAATGGGTATAAGTGTTTAAATAAACCTTGATACAATAATAAAATATGACTTCTACTGTCCATTTTTATCTTCATACAAGTCAAGCAAACTAAAAATTCACAGTAAGAGCAAAGAGATAAATTGTACATTGAAAAGAAGATTTTGCATGTTTACATAATATTCATTTTCTACAGCTATGGAATGCACATTGTAAACAGACCTTGGAAATATCTAAAAATAGTTATACTCTAAACATATATTTTGATACATATATGAGAATCAAAATAATTTTATTTTATCAGATTGAAGTAGATTTATACAGCATAAAAAATACTAGAATCACAAAAACATTTGATACTGAACATTACACTCCTAAATGACAAGAGAGTACGTGAAGAAGGTATTGTAAAACAATGTAATGATTTCTATGATAAAACAAGAAAAAAACAAATAAAATACCAGAAATTTGAGGATTCAATTAAAGTAATCCAAGTGAAATAAGGTAGCTAGATTTATTTTACATGAAGAGAGAGAGAGAGAGAGAGAGAGAGAGAGAGGGAGAGAGAGAGAGAGAAGAGAACATATTTGAAATAATAATAATAATAATAATAATAATAATAATAATAATACCATTCTTAAAACATGTAGCATCTCAAAGAAAGATTATATAGGAAACATAATAATATTTAATTTTCTAAAATACTGCAATCCAAAAATTGTGAAAGGAAGCAAGCAATTAAATCTATAAAAAAAACTTTAATTTTATACCAATGTTTTGAATAGTTGTAGAACTATACAATAGCAAACAATAAATATAGTTCTTTCTCTGTATCTGCTGCACTTATGTCCTTTAAGAAGAAACTGTAGTGGGTAGAGAGTGGATAGTTCTGTAGGTAACAGCACATATCTTTCAAAGAATTGATGTTTTGTTCCAAGAACATACATAAGGGGACTCATACAACTACCTTAATTATAATTCCAGGGTGTCTTTTGTCTTTGTTGGCCACCATGACTATTCACACTCGTGGATGCACACCTCTCTCCTCCTGCCACCTAATACATGATAGATCCTGCAATTATGACTCACAGAAATTCTGTAAGAAAGAACGTAAGACCCAAGATACAAGGAAATCTATCATGAAAAGGTATGTCTTAGAAATGGCTGCATAATCTAGATAGAGAAGGTGACAAAAATCAATGTACATGTTGACATGTAATGTGGAAATTTTGTAAGTTTTCATCTCCAGACAAGAAATTATAGGAAACCAATGACTGCTGGTAAAAGGAGAATTAGCCCCTCCAGTAATGGACCTTGTTTTTGTTTGTCCAAATCAAAGTGCTCAGTTCTGAAATTATACATACAGACAGATCAAAAATGGATTCAACGGGTTATATTTATATATTTGTACATATATATTATTATAGTAACAATAATAATCAACAGAGTCTATAAACTTGACAGTTGGGTTTGGAAAAGAAAAGGGTAGAGAAAGACGGCCACAGATGGACTAGCAGAAGGGAAGAGTAATTGATATAACAGTATTTTAATAGAATATATTTTAAATAATAATAATAATAATAATAATAATAATAATAATCACACACACTAAATTTTTCTCAGAATAAAAGTTACTAGAGTCTGGGAGTTTGTTCTGCTGTGAAAACTGAGGTTTTAAAAACAGAATAAAACCGAAGCAGTAGTATGGAAGAGGTCCTAAAGCATTCTTAATTCATACTACTTCCTGCCTCATCACCCTCTTTAAGTACCCCGCTTCATTTCCTTTTGAAATAAACTGAAATTTCTGGTGCCATGATATTAATAATCAAATTAACAATCAAACAACATCAACAACAAACTCCATATTTTATCAAGTTGACTGTATATTCTGGTCACAATTATTCAATTTCATCACAAAGAATAAAACCAAATAACACTGAAATTTATTTAGAAAAATTCTTTCAATGTCTCATTGAATAAATCATATCTAGTTCCTTTCTGTCAGCACACATTGATTAAATTACTTGGCTACACCCTTAGTATTCTTTGTTTAAAACTTTTTTTTTTCTGATTACAGGGAAAGGCTGAGTTCTCCATGTTGATTTGTTCTGTGTTTCCCAATTTTTAGTCGTCTCTGTGCTCTTGTGTCTCATTCTAAGTCATTAGACGTATCCAGAAAACAGGCAGATATAAGCCTAATAAGATTTTTTTCTTCCAGATATCTGATTCACTTAAGTTCATATTTAAAGCCCTCAGTCATGGACTTAAATATGGTCTTTATAATTGCAGGACAAGGATGACCTTCAATCACTTAGTTACTGTTCTTGTGATATGTATGAGCGTTCATCATAATGGCCTTGACTGGTAAGCTAACCAAGAACACTTAAGTGATTTAAAGCTCCAGACATTCTGAGCTTATTTTCCTCAGAGTTTTCAACTGAACTTCCTGTGGCATCTCTTTACTAACAACAGAAATATCCCTTTAATAACAACAAAAAATTGGTTCAACAATCATTTCCAAGTTCTGCTTTAATTTAGATCTCTAGTCATCCCGCTGTGTTCAAGTATTTTTATGATAATAGACAAAGTTTTTGATACCAATTTATCATGCTAGTGTATTTGTATTGTTATGTTAGCAGACAGAGATATTTTTTTAAAAGGAGATTTTGATATGCTTTATGAGTCTGGTTACTGGAAAATCTAGAACTAAAGAGACCAAATACAGGGAGAATCTCCATAATGCACAAATATAGAATGGTAAATGAATGAGAAGACAGAAAAAGAATAAAAGCTGAGCTCCCACTTTTATCACTAATACAAGCCTTATAATAAAAGGTTGAAGAAAATAATGAGGACAGTGTTATTATGACCTTGTTATGTCTTAAATGTCTCCCAGAACTTTGTCCTATTTTCATATCCAATATATTTCAAAATGAGGTTAGAAAAAAACATCCAAGTCAAAGCAATTCTTGATCATTATTGCAGTGATTTTTTTTCATTGAGAGTATTGTTTCTGATAATATGATAGCGCAAGAATAAATATAAAGCTTGCTCAAATAAATTACACTTTACATAGATATATCCTATTGTGTGACAGAAAACCTAAAGACAATTATTTATTATTTATGAGTTTTTGTGGATACACCATTAATTGATAATAAATGATAATTGAAAATAGAAATGTTGCTTCAAGTCTGGGCCTGAGCACTGAGCAGATCCCAGGGAGCAGCTCTGCCCCCCCAATCTCTAAGAATCCAGAGGAAGTGGGGGCTCCCAGGTGCTCTTACCCTGGCATTATCTTAGATAAGCAGACAGCAACACCTGCCCCAAACAGGGAGTAACTGGAACCCACTAGGACTCCTGGCCTGGGCAGATTTTGGGCCTCAGCTCTTATCCCAGTAGCAAAACCCACCCCACACAGTTCTGATAAAACCAAGATAATAGGAAAGACAGACTCCAGTCAGAGACAGGGCAGGTAGCACTAAGGAGATCCAGATGGCAAAAGGCAAGCACAAGAACATAAGCATCAGCAACCCAGGGTACTTGACATCATTAGAAGCTAGTTTTCCAATGCAAGAAAATCCTGAATTCCCCATAATACTAGGAAAGCAAGATTCAGATTTAAAATCACTTCTAATGATGATGATAGAACTTTAAGGACATAAATAACTCTCAAAGAATTTGAGAACACAGGTAGATGAGTAGAAGCCCTTAAACTGAGAACACAAAAATCCCTTAAAGAATTACAAAAGAACACAACTAAACAGGTGAAGGAATTGAACAAAACCAAACAGGACATAAAAATGGAAGTAGAAACAATCAAGAAATCACAAAGGGAGACTACCCTGGAGATAGAAAACCTAGGAAAGAAATCAGGAGTCATAGACACAAGCATCACCAACAGAATACAAGAGATAGAAGAGAGAATCTCAGGTGCAGAAGATACCATAGAAAATATTGACACAAATGTCAAAGAAAATGCAAAATGCAAAAAGTTCTTAACACAAAATATCCAGGAAATCCAGGACACAATGAGGAGACCAAACCTAAGGATTATAGGCATAGATGGGAGTGAAGATTCTCAACTTAAAGGCCAGTAAATATCTTCAACAAAATTATAGAGGAAAACTTCCCTAACCTAAAGAAAGAGATGTCCATGTACATAAAAGAAAACTACAGAACCCCAAAGTCTAAAGAATGAGATGCCCATAAACATACAAGAAGCTTATAAAATGCCAAATAGACTAGATCAGAAAAGAAATACCTCCCATCACATAATAATCAAAACTTCAAGTGCACAAAACATAGAAAGAATATTAAATGAAGTAAGAGAAAAGGGCCGAGTAACATATAAAGGCAGACCTATCAGAATTACACCAGACTTCTCATCAGATACTATAAAAGCTAGAAGATGCTGGACAGATGTCATACAGACCCTAAGAGAACACAAATGCTAGTCCAGGCAACTATACCCAGCAAAACTCTCAATTATCACAGATGGAGAAACCAAGATATTCCAAGACAAAACCAAATTTACACAATATCTTTCCACAAATCCAGGATTACAAAGAATAATAGCAGTAAAGCGTCAATACAAGGAGGGAAATTATACCCTAGAAAGAGCAAAAAAGTAATCCTCTTCCTACAAATCCAAAAGAAGATAGCCACACAAAGATAATTTTACCTCTAACAACAAAAATAGCAAGAAGCAACAATCACTGTTCCCTAACATCTCTTAACATCAATGGACTCAATTCCCCAATTAAAAGACATAGGCTAATGGACTGGATACATAAACAGGGTCCAGCATTTTGCTACATACAGGAAACCCACCTCAGTGACAAAAACAGACTCTACCTTAGAGTAAAAGCTGGAAAACAATTTTTCAAGCAAATGGTCCTAAGAAACAAGCTGGAGTAGCCAGTCTACAATCTCTAGCCTGAGAGCACAAAGGGAGAGACTCATGGCTCCACCTGTATAGGTAGTTGAGGGTGGCTGTACCAAGCCATTGCCAGGCATCAATGGAAGTGGACCGCTTTGGTGCCTGAAAGTTTGGATTTCCTAGTGTTGGGAAATTCAAGAGCAGGATGCGGGAATGGGAGGATGGTGGAACCACACCCTCATAGTAATTGAAGGAGGGGTGGATGGGGTAAAGGGTTAGGTATCAGTAGAAATGGAGGGCCTTGGTGCCTGAAAGTTTGGATTCCCTAGTGTTGGGGAATTTGAGAGAAGGGTGGTGAAAATGGGAGGATGGTGGGAGTACACCCTCATAGAAACTCCCAGAATTATAAGGATTAGACATGACAGAGGCAGGCCACCAGAAGACTAGATTCCAGAATTCAAACAAAAAATTATCTTGATACTAAAATTTGTTTTGAGAATTGTATATTGCAGAATACACAGCCTCAGTGTATCTACTCATCAAGTGAGCTGAACAGACCTGCTCAAACCTCTGATGTCCTGGAATTGCAGCTGGATGCAGTTAAGACACAGAAGTCAGAGACTTATCAATTTACTCTTCCCCCTGCCCCTCTTCTAATATCTCAACACCCATAATCAGCTTGAAGAAGTTAATGAAGAGTCGGTGTCCCTTTTCTCTGGGCTTGAGGACTGAGGTGATCAATATTGGGCTGTCTTTCTAGGAAAAAGTAGTGGTTTTGTTGGAACAGGGAGGATTAGCTAGGATTTACTGCATAGCCATAACCTATTCATAGAAATATGTATAATTGTTATTAAGATGAAGTTATAATTTCTTAAATGGTACAAAATTTACTTTGATTTCTAATTTAAGTTTTCATTGGTATGAGCTTCTTATTGATATAAATTGAGATGAATATTGTTACTCTCACGGCATTGTGCCTATATAACACATTTAGTAATATAAGTCTTAGACCCACTTTTTCTTTAGCCTGTGAGTTAAGGGCTTATAGCAAATTCATGGCTCTGAGTTTATTGTTAGGGTGTTTTCTATATTTTATTTAGCTGAGAGGAGTTAACAAATAATAGTCCAGATTGCCTTACATGAATAGTTGGTTTTTAATACGTCAGAAGTCCACAGAATTGACGTTACAAACATTTCTGTATTGATGTCCATTTTGATTAAAGAACTGTATGCTCCTGACAGCCTCCTGTCTTGGATTCTAAGAAGAAATTGAGCATCATCTAAGTTACTCCAGTTGTGGTAAAACAGCCACTAGGCAAGAATTGCCTCTTTTCATCTACAGACAAATCACAGTCCAGAAAAGGAAACACTTGGGGAATAGTCGACTGATTATATCTGCCAAGACAGAGAAATCAGCCCTTAATAATTCTGCATGACTTGGTCTGTCAGATGATCCTGTGCCAGAAGGCTGAAGATCAAATGCTCCAACGTTTTGTAGCATAGGGACTGTCCAGGTACTCAATGGTTTCTGTAATTTGGCTAAGTTTTAGAAGCTATGCTTGGTGCTTCTCATAATTTCAGTTAATTCAATCATTCTGGATTTCTGACAGGGTTGAAGACTTATAGTCTTATAGCCAATCCAGGCTATTTACTTTGAGAGAAAAGGTTTGAGAGGATGTTTTTTAGCTGACATTCATTCTAAAGTCAAGAAAAAAAGCCAGGTTCATAATTAAGTCTTTTAGTTAAAAGGGAAAACAGAGGTTCTTTTTAGTCAACAAAATGATGGACTGGGTATTAGGTCTATCTTGTACCTTACTGACACAAATTGGTATAGTTATGCTCTAATTATATTCTAAGAGAAAAGTTTTATTTTAACAGAAATGGTGATATGTAGGAGAAGCTAAGGTGGGAAGAGTAAGGAGAGGGAGATAAGGAGTAAAGAGAAGAGGAGAAGGAGAGGAGGAGTTAGGTGACAAGAGGAGGGGGGCAAGGAGGTGGATGTTTGCATGTCCCCGCCAGTCAAAGATAGTTGATATATCTAGGTTGGGTATTGGGTTACACTTCTGTTTGATATTGAGCATTACCAAACTTATAAAGCCTTTGATTAACATTTAAAAAGTAGTATAAAAGCAAAAAGGAGAAATGAGGGTGGGATAGAGACTTTCTAGGAAGGGGAAATGGGGAAAGGGGATAGCATCTGAAATGTAAATAAAATATTCAATAAAGATTTTCACATAAAAGAAAGAAAATAGAAATCTCTGGGCTTGAGAGATGACTCAACAGGTACAAGCTCATGTGGTTCTTACCAAAGACCAGGGTTCCTTTCCTAGCTCTTATGGCTCTCAGCTGTCTATAACTCTACCTCCAAGTGATAGATGCTTTCCTCAGGTTTCCAAAAACACTAGAGCACATGTGCACAAACTCATCCACAAGCATATAGGCCCATAAAAGCAGAATTTCTTTAGAAAAATAAAGTCTTCAAAAAATTGAAATCTTAAGAAGAGTAATACAATCAAATAACTCTTTTTGAATTACCAATAATGAACTTGGGAACTTTAGAATGCATTTTCCCTTATGATAAATCCTATATATGCTAATTATTCTCAGTCACTGATAGGTAATTTTATGGTGAATTTTGTAAATGTATGTTAAAATTTTTCAGTTGATTTTATAATGTTATAACTATAACTCAAAATATTCCAGGAAAATAGCATCACTCTGTCTAATATTTTAGTTTTAGAACTAAACAGCACAAATGACAGAAATTTTAATTATTAGATGTTCTTTGATTCCTCTTTAACTCTTTATGTTTGAATTTGTTTCTCATTTAAAAAAAATTGTTATCTATAAGTGGTGTTATGCACCAACCATGATAGTATTTAAAATTTATGATATGATACTACTAACCCTGAAAGAAATTTAACTTGGTTTCACTCTATTTTCTAAAATGTAAAGAATTAATTGGCTAAGCTTAATTAGGTAACTAAGTCATGTAATGATAACAAGATTCTTCTCAGAATAATTTTTTAGAATCATCCTTATGTCAGCTACTAAAATGTATACTAAACTAATTAAAAGTTCCCAAATTAGAGACAAAAGATCATGAAAAAAGCACTGTGACGACTGTGTAATAATACATTATAATATGCTTTGGACTTTTACCACTGCCTGAGATATAAAATTAGTATTTACAATTGTTTTATAGACATTTTATCACTCTTTATGACAAGCATTATTCAAATTAAAATAATTTTGTAACATTTAATGATATATTATTTAGTTCTTCTTTAATTTCAGAAATATAACTAGTATATGTAAACAGCCACATATATTTTATTTTAACTGCAAAAGATAAAATTTTGGTAAAATTGACATGTTAATGAATTTTTTGATGAATGAGAAATATGAAATGAATAAGAAATTATGTTATGAAAAGCCAATCTTTGTCAGCTTAATATGTGTCTGTGCCTGGAGGTCTCTAGACACTTATGAACTGAGACCTAACCATAAATCATGAGAGTAATTACCAGACCCAAACTGTGGTGTTGAATTAATTTGTCTCAAAAACTATTTTCTACTGTTTGCATACCCTTTAGCATTAGTCTTCTGGGGCCATTGCTCCCCTGACTCATTAAGGATTAAAGTTCAAGAAGTGCTTTGCTTAAAGTATCTTTGTCCCTCAGCACAAATCTGAAGATAGCCACTTGCATTTCTGCTCAACGATTGAGGAAATTTTACTGTTGGCTACACCTTTGCATTTTGCTTCCTAGACCATCATAGAGGTTCTCATGAGTGAGTGATATGATAACCATAGTGATATAAGAATATGTTCATAAAATAAGAGGCTGGCAGAGGCAGCACCAAAGCTTCTTGTTTCACTCTCTGCTGATACTATTTACATCTTAAGGAAATATTTTTGTTTATGTAAGTTTGACTACAAATGTAGTAAGGTAACTATTATTATTATTATTATTATTATTATTATTATTATTATTATTAATATATTTCAGTCAATAGTCCCCTCCAGGTCTACCCTCTGACAGTTCCTCATCCCATTCCTCCTTCCAGTCTCCAAGAGAATGTCTCTACCTTTCCCCTGCCAGACTTCCTCCCTCCCTGGGGCCTCAAGTCTATTGAGGGTTTAGTGCTTCTTCTCTCACTGAGGACCAACCAGGAAGCCCTCTGCTATATGTATTTCAGGAGCCTCATATCAGCTGGTGTATGCTGCCTAGTTGGTAGCTCAGTGTAGGAGAGATGTCAGGGGTCCAGGTTAGTTGAGAATGCTTTTCTTCCTAAGGGGTAGAGAAAGGTGATTCACTAATCTCATATAAACAGTGTCAAAAATTGACTCTTTTTGCTTTTCCTACTCCTCCTGGATCCATCCCTTCTTCCCTGATACCAAACGCAGGCACGCACAAATGCATGTTCAAATAAAGCAATAACAAAACAAAACGTGGAGTCCAGCTTTTGCAAGACTACTCCTAAGCATAGGGCCTATCCTTGAATGTGGTTGACATACTCCATGCCATTCCAATCAAAAGGAAACAAACAAACCCAAACCTCCTCTAACACCACCAAGATCCCTTGATTCTTCTTTGTCCAGCAGTTATCAACTGCAAATAACACCATGACATACTGCCTTCTTACAAAATGTTATTCAAAATGGCTTTCTAATTGCTCATTCATCTCCTGTACAAAATCTTTTTTTAATGAGAACTATTTTACATTAGCTTTAATCATAATATAGGCCTAGCTTTATTATACCAAAAATATGTGAATTATTAATACAGAAACAAAGTAGGTAATATGCATGTTACATAGGTATTATTAGTCATAAATTCTTATAGTGTTTATTTTTGGGGAATATTGTCTTTGCAATATCTTGCATAAAATGTGATATCAAAACAAATATAAGGCAAGTGTGTGATGCAAAACTAGTTTCACCTTTTGGGAAGCTGAGACACAGTATTGTGTTTGAGGCCACTCTGGTCGAAAAGACCCTAAGCCACAAACAAGAATATATAATGATTTTTAATCAGCCACACTTTTCAGCATTTGCAGCATTGATAAATTTACTGCATTTAAGATAACACTACTTTTCCCCATGTGAGCACATTTTCAGCACTTTATCAACTAGTGAGCTTAAACAGCTGATTGCATTCATCTTGGCTATCAAATAAATGTCTCTCTTACTTCATTTTCACAAAAAAGACAATTAACTTGCTTTTATGTTTTCAATCTTGTTTTCAATCATCTTGAATCAAACAGTCAGGATTTCTTTCTTTTTATACTCACGTGAAAGACAGATACAAATAAGTTCTGAATGAATTTGCTCTTTCACAATTTTTTTTCAATGAGGCAAAACTCCAAAGAAAGTCAATTATAAGTTAAATAGCAATAGATCTTTAAAGGAGATGGTATTTAAGATATATAAAAAAACTGATTTTAATAAAAAAGCAACATCAGCATATTCTTAATATAAACAGATATGTGAATTTCTTCATCATTATTTTCCTAACAAAGTGACATTAAAAAATATTTATCTTTAATCTGTTTTTACAATCTACTCATTATCCATTATACCCCTCCTGGTCTGCCCTCCAATAGTTCCTCATCTTATTCTTCCTCTGCCCTGTCTTCTAGAGGATGTCTCACCACCTCATCCCATCTCACCCCACCAAGCTTCTCCATTCCCTGGGGAATGTGACATTTGACATAATCATTGCCAATTTAGTTAGAAAGCATGACTCAAAAATGTGCACTTACAGTTAACAATACAGTTACAGTTCAAATGAAATTAACATCTTTGAAAATTGTGTGTGTGTGTGTGTGTGTGTGTGTGTGTGTGTGTGTATGTGTGTGTGTGTGTGTGTGTTACCAGAAATTTTAGTTTAAATTTTTCAAAGTCAGTGGAATTGTAACAGTTTTTTCAAATTCAAATCATGCAAAGAACAATAGCCACAAGTAATTTAATTGTAAGTATGGCAAATTAGAAGCAAGCATCTAACTCTCCTTTTATGTATTAGGTCACAATCTTCTTGTGAAACCTTTTAAATCTTGTCTTAGAGCCCTGAGAGAACACTCCCCAGCAGACTCAGACCCTTAAATCATGTTCAACCTAGTGCTAGGCTTAAACAGTATTTTGGTTCTTAATGTTAATAGATGAGAGGAGTGAACCTAAGTTGAATTATTGAAGTTCAAAGTCATTTATAAAATGTCATCACCCAGAGCATTTACTTATCCATAATACTAAAAACCATTAACATTCAGAGCTCAAACATCAAAGGATAAACTGTTTTTACTCCCACTAGAATGCTAGATTTCAGCATCTTTCCAAAGGCTTCCATGGATTTGTGACTATCAGACACACTTATCCACGTTCAAATCCTCTTAAAGTTTTGTCACACTTTTCTTTCAGATTTGACATTAATATTTTGTGCTGTAATAATTCTTCAGTTTCCTTATCATTTATTTAATAGTGATGATGTGGGCTATGATACTTCTCATTAAATTAATACAATTACAATCACTCTAAAGTTCTATTTGATATAATCATTAAGTGGTAAAATTGAAATTGTTATCCAAATAATATATATTTGGATAACACATTTTAATGTCACAACATGACTAAATACTAAGATTTAAAAAAAAAAAGTCTGAAAATGAAGGGAATATAAGACATTATAGATGACTGGGAACCTGTGTCTGCACATTCCCATTGGCTTGCTTGACTTCTAATTATCAGGAAGCCACAGAAGAAGATCAGGTACACTAAGGAGTTCCAAGAAGAATTTCCCCAGGTGCCATATCCTCTCACTTTCTGTTTCTCTCTCTTTCCTCTCCTTCTTTCCCAGATTTTCCCAGGGGAGTCAATCCTCTTTGACTGATTGCTTTTTCCCACATTTCCCATTTTTTGTCTCAAAATTCCCATCCAACTCATTCTCAGGAAGCATTTTTATCTAAAATGCAGCAGGATCTTGATCTGATCTGGCTCTGCTATCATTCTGGTCTCTCAATTTTTCAGGAACAAACTCAGCTGGGGACATTAGTCAGTGATATACCTAGGTGGGTTTTTATTTACACCAAATACCAAAGAGATCAATATTATTAATGTCAGACATCCTTTTCTATCTCATTACAAGACTATATAATAACAGATATGTGTTAATTAAGATAAAAGATAGGAAGAATGCTATCAATGAACACATTGAATTTTGTAACTGCTTGATAACATTTTTGCTTTGATTATTATTGTTTTTCTACTTGACAGAGAAATACAGTCAAAGTATATTGATGAAGATTATCAGAAAAAGCTGTTAAAATTAACTAGGCAATATTACATGGCCAATGACCATTTACCTAGTTAACTTATAAATAACAATGTTTAATTGAGTTTGCAGATTCAGAGGGTTACAATCTGTTATGGTAGAGCAAAGTCAGGGTGACTAACTGCTAGCAGTTCACATCTTGGTATATAACAGGGAGAAGTGACACCCTCAAGTCTTTTCAAACCTTCCAATCTTTCCTGAGTGACAAACCTTCTCCAACAAGGTCACACTTTCTAATTCTTCCTAGACAATTCTACCAATAAAGGACCAAATATTCAAACATGTGAACCTATGAGGCCAGTTACATTCAAACAACCCCAATGTCCATGAAAGGAGGATAGAGGGTAGGAACAGGAAGGTTCCAGCATGCACAGTCATGTGTTTTATTGAGCCTAATTGTTCTAAGTGAGATCACATGATTTGCATTTTATTGAAGATTAAGGCTGTTAAGCATGTGTGTGTGTGTGTGTGTGTGTGTGTGTGTGTGTGTGTGTGTGTTTCTCA
Source organism: Rhabdomys pumilio (assembly GCA_030674055.1). NCBI lineage: Eukaryota > Metazoa > Chordata > Mammalia > Rodentia > Muridae > Rhabdomys > Rhabdomys pumilio. The sequence continues at coordinate 13,119 of JANHMN010000217.1, forward strand.
GTCATTTTTTTCTTCTTTTGAGACTATTGTTTTATTTTAGAATATCCCATTTTGGATTTAGGTTACTTATTTTCTTGATGTTCTTGTTCTTGTCATTTTTTGTTTTGTTTTGTTTTGTTGTTCCTTACATATTTTGCACATTATCCCTTTATAAGACATGTAGTTGGTAAAAAAATAATTTTTTCCCATATGAAGCTTGCCACACTGTGCAAATAATGATGTCTGTGTTGATAGGTATGCAGAAAGTAGAAAACTGTCTTCTTTATGATTTTGTAAAATCGCTTGAAGATTCTTTCCAATAAAATCAATGTTGGTGGTCTTTTTATAATGTTTTTCCTTTATTATATGGAGATATGTTCATGAGTTTCTACTTTTTCTTTGACTATTTATTTATTTATTTATTTATTTATTGGATATTTTATTTCCATTTCAGATGCCATCCCCTTTCCCCATCCCCCTCCCAGAAAACTCCTATCCTATGCCCCCCCCCTTTTTTTGCTTTTATACACTTTTAAAAATGTTAATCAAAGACTTTATAAGTTTGGTAATGCTCAATCAGAAGTGTAACCTAATACCCAGTCTAGATATATGGTGGCACACGGCGGTAGGATTTGTTGAAGGAGGCAGAGGCAGGAGGATCACGAGTTTGAGGCCAGCCTGGGCTATACATTTCTTTGACTTTTATTAAGAAGAGTTGTTGACTTTTTTCAAAGGTCTTTTCTGTATCTAATGAGATGATCTTAAGGTTTTTAATCTTTCAGTCCCTTTATGTGGTGGATTACTTTATCATTTTACATCTGTAGAACCATCCCTGCATATTTAGCAGAAAGCCTACATGATTGTATTAGATAAAATGAAATATTTAAATTGAATATAAGTGGATGGAGCTAGAAGAAATTCCAAGTGACTTAATCCAGACAAAAAAGACAAAATGTTAGGTATTCTCTTGCATGATGTTAGATGTTAGATGTTAGATGTTAGATGTTAGATGTTAGATGTTAGATGTTAGATGTTAGAAGTTTGATAGGCACGCTACCATCCTTATAACCCAGAAGTTAGGTCTAAAGTAAGGAATTAGGGCTGATGAAAGAATCACTGGGGAATGGGGAAATAGAATATATAGTGTAAAAAATTAAAGGGAGTAGGGAATAGAAGAAGGGGATATGGAAATGAATGTAACAACAGACTAACATTATGGGGCTTTGAGGTTTTATGGAAAACTGACCACAGAAGTTCCGTTTTATATATATATATATATATATATATATATATATATATATATATAGAGAGAGAGAGAGAGAGAGAGAGAGAGTCACAAAATCACAAACAATTAAGGATATTGCCAAGGCTATTGACTGCTCTTTCTCAACTTATGCCTAAGCTCTATTGCTAAAGACAACTAAATATATCATTGTACTCTAAAAAGTTAAGTTTGTTCCAAGTTATATCTTACACCATTACTGACTAGTATTTATGGTACTGGATGACTCTGATAATACTAAGAGAGTGGCAAGGTAAACACTCACTCAGCTATAAACACTGGGACCTCGAATGATGACGTGTCTGCAAGATACAAGAGTATAAATGTAGTACTAATGTATTGAGAGAGCCCATATATATATATATATATATATATATATATATATATATATATAAAGTATAGCTACTATAATAAATATTAATAATATACTATAATATATACTTAATAAAATATATATATATATATATATATATATATATATATATATATATATTACATTTCAAATGTTTTCCCCTTTCTAGGTCTTCCCTTCGGAAACCCCCTATCCCATTCCCTCTCCCCTACCTCTATGAAGGTGCTCAGTCACCTGCCCACCCACTCCCATCTTCCCACCCTGGCAGTTACATATACTGAGGCATCAAACACCCGCAGGCACAAGGCCTGCTCCTCCCACTGATGTCCAACAAGGACAGCCTCTGCCACATATGTGCCCAGAGCCATGGGTTCCTCCATGTGTACTCTTTGGTTGGTTGTCCAGTTCCTGGGAGCTCCATGGAGTCTGCCAGGTTGTCACTGTTTTCACCCCATGGGGCTACAAATCCTCTCAGCTCCTTCAGTCCTTTCTCCAGCTCCTCCATAGGGGACACTGTGCTCATTCCAGGTTTATTTTAAGACCCACTTTAAGAAATGGAATCAGTCTGGCAGTTCCTCAGAAAATTGGACATAGCATTATCTGAGGATCCAGCTATACCACTCCTGGGCATATACTCAGAAGATGCTTCAACATATAACAAGGACATATGCTCCACTATGTTCATAGCAGCCTTATTTATAATAGCCAGAAGCTGGAAAGAACTCAGATGTCCTTCAACAGAGGAATGGATACAAAAATTGTGGTACATTTACACAATGGAGTATTACTCAGCTATTATAAATAATGAATTCGAAAAATTCTTAGGTAAATGGATGAAACTAGAAAACATCATCCTGAGTGAGTTAACCCAATCACAAAAGAACACACATGGTATTTACTCACTGATAAGTGGATATTAGCCCAAAAGCTTGGAATAGCCAAGATTCAACTCACAGATCACATGAAGCTCATGAAGAAGGAAGACCAAGTGTGGATGTCTTGGTCCTACTTAGAAGAAGTAACAAAAATACTCAAGGGAGCAAATATGGAAACAAAGTATGGGGTAGAAACTGAAGGAGGATCCATCTGGAGAACAATCCACCTGGGTATCCATCCCATGTACAGTCACCAAAGGTAGACACTGATGTGGCTGGCAGGAAGTGCATGATGACAGGAGCCTAATATAGCTGTCTCCTTAGAGGTCTGCCAGAGTCGGACACATTCAGAGGCAGATGCTCACAGCTAACCACTGATCTGATCAAGCATTTCCCAATGGAGAAGTTAGAGAGAAGACTGAAGGAGCAAAAAGGGTTTGTGTCCCCATGAGGAGAGCAACGATAACAACCAACCAGAGCTCCCCAGGGTCTAAACCACCAGCCTGGGTGCACATAAGGAGGCACCTATGACTCCATCTGTACATGTAGGGGAGTATGGCCTTATTGGGCATCGGTGGGAGAGGAGATCCTTGGTCCCATGAAGACTGAACACCAAGTGGGGGAAATTCGAACGTGGGGAGGTGGGAGTGGGGGTAGGTGGGGGTACATCCTCATAGAAGCAAGAGGAGGGGGATGTGATAAGAGGTTCCTGGGTAGTTGGGGGAATGGGAGTAAAGGATAAAATATAAATATAATATCCAATAAAAAATAGAAGAAATGGAACCTATGCCTGACACTGTTAGGCTTGCCAAGAATTTAAGGCTGGATAGGCCATAGGCCTGGGGAAAACCAAAGGCTACTTTTGTGCTAATGGGACATGGCAATAAAACTATAAAACTATTCCTACTAACATGCTACTATATCCATAGATCAGAGTCTCACTCATTGATAATCAGAGAAACCTCCTCCTGTAGTATATGCGAACTATAGAGACCCACAGCTAGACTGTGTACAGAGAGTGAGATACCTTGGAGCACATAGTCCTTGAAGCAAGTAGAATGTATTCATCAAACCTCCTTTTAGGAGTCAGGAAACTATGGGCAGAGGAGGACCAAAAACTACAAGTGGCAGAGAGGAAAGAATACACCAAGGAAACAAAGTCTTCTGGAACTCAATAGAACTGATACATATATGAATTCAGAGACTATAGAAACATTCACAGGGCTTCAAAAGTCCAAGCCAGATGGGATCACAGTGCCAACAGGCTGATGGACAAAAAAATCACACCCCTAACTAAGAAGCTATCTCCAATTAACAACTGCTTGCAAAAAAAAAAAAAAAAATCAGTTGTATTCAACGATGTCTCAGTGGGAACATAAACCACACTTAAGGACAGGCTCCATGCCCAACCGTAGATGATCATTACAAAACAAACTCTAAGATATTTTTGGAGATATTTTTCATTTCATATCACTTTTTTTTTTTTACCTTTTTACCAGTGAGTTAAAAAAAATCTTTAAATGTTTTTGTTTCTTATATATTATATTTTATGATTTTGTGGATTTTTTATTTGTGTGTGTGTGTGTGTGTGTGTGTGTGTGTGTGTGTCTGTGTGTGTGTGTAACTGTATTTTGGCTCTGTTAATTTATGTATATATTCTTCATTTTTTTGTTTTATTATTTTTATTATCATTTTGGGTTTTTTTTTGTCTATTTTTTGTCTTTTTGGTGTTTGCTTGTTTGTTTGTTTGTCTGGTTTTGCCTGTTTGACTTGTAAGGGAGACTAAGGAAATCGAGAACTGGGTGATACCAGAGGTCAAAAGGTTATGGGAGAAAGGTTGTGGAGGATTGTGTGAAAAAACTAATTTCAATAAAATAAAAAAATCACACACCTAGAAGAGAGAGAGCAAAATTTAGACTTTTTCACAATAAAAAAAAAACCAAGCCATTTGAATGTGTATTACCAAAGAAAAACACTTCTTTACAGTAATTGTTATGAATTGAGAACTTACAGATAAGCATGTGCTTTCTAGTTTTATTTGACTAAGATAATAATGGTATATTGTTCATCTGAAAAGAAGAAGAAAGAATGTAGAAATATTTCACTATAGAGACAAAATAAACATTCAAAGAGAGATAATTACCCATATATGAACATTATAGTAAAAATATACACTCTAGGGCTACCTAAAAACACATACCCTTTTATGACTTTACGTCTTAATTAAAATTCGAAATAAAAACTAACTCCAAAATTTTATTAATCAAGAAAGTAAAATGATCTATGAATTTTTTTTTGGTTGGGGGTTCGAGACAAGGTTCTCTGTATAGCCTTGGCTGTCCTGGAACTCACTCGGTAGACCAGGTTGGCCTTGAACTCAGAAATCTGCCTGCCTCTGCCTCCCAAGTGCTGGGATTAAAGGTGTGTGCCACCACTGCCCGGCATGATCTATGAATTTTATTGCAAAATATTATTAATGAATATTTTACTTACTAAAAACCAGTGTATGTTTTCAAAACTTCATAAGAACATCCCGAAGAGAAGGAAGCAGGCTGCAGCATGTTATGGCACAGTTGACAGGTCGGGAAAGAGGAGTGGATTTCAGATAGCAGCCTGATTCTGCAGTTGATTTATTTGTGCTGCAGAATTAGTTCTAGAGTTTTGACATATGATATAAATTTGTCTCATATTGAGACTGTGGCAACTCAGAATTGCTGGCTGAGTGTTATTGTAAGAAGCTTTGAGGATTATTTCAGCCTTCTGAAATTTGGTCTTACCTTCCCACGGAGATGGGAGAGAGAGCTGGAGTGATCCTGATTGAAGGCAGTTCTCCCCTTGTTTTTCAGGTTCATTTTAACATTTATAGGTTTCTATAGTAAAGTGACATGCTTCTCAGTATTTGTCGATTACCTGGAGGCTGCAGACCCTTTGCTAATATGTCCCAAAAGAAGTGCTTGAACACTCCAACATGGCAAAAGTTTTAGTTGGAACTGGAAAGTGTCTTAAAACTTTCATGATGGAAGCATCCTGGGAAGTTCTATCACTGAAAAAAATATGATTTGTTCAATACAATAATTGCAGAGCCCTGCTATCTCCTGTTCATTGAAGCATTTCTGAGCTTCCTAAATCAGAGTGAACTATTTCTTTTCCTCAGCTTCAAGACTGCATTCTGCAATCTCTTCTCTGTCTCCAGTTTGTTTGATCCTTAGTTGCAATTATCCTGTTTCCTTCAATGGATTAGGTGTAGATGACTTTGTTCATATCTATAACTACTAAATCTATATGAATATATAATCTTAAGTTCATTCGATATTGTTCACAAATAATTATTTCTTTCTTCAAATGAATTTTGCAAAGTCTACTGAGAAAGATTTAACAATGACAATGAGTATTAGGAAGGACTTAAGAGGTGATAGTTTGTCAAAGAAAAGCACTAAACAGGAAAACAACACAGTAAAATGATACAAAAACTGCAACAAAGAAGAGGTGGCTGGTGGGATGTATCAATAAGAAAAACACAGTTCAGCAAGTGTGAGGACAAGTGTGTGAATCTGAAGAAAACATATAAACATCCAAGCATATATGGAGGTCCATCTGTAATTACAGCTCACAGAAGATAAAGACAGGAGATGCACAGAGCACAATCACTATCAAGACAGGCCAAATATTGGGTTTAAGTTTTAGAAGTGACTGTACTCAATGCTCAACATAGAGAATAATTATGGAAGATTTCCAATGATAGTGTCATACATCTGCATTCATTGTACAGACACGTGTTTCCATACATACAAGCATATTTATCAACAAACATTAGAACATACACATGTGCAAAAGCAGAAGGAAGGATGGTGTATTAAGGAATACTTGACACTAATCAAATGGATCATATATATATATATATATATATATATATATATATATATATATATAATGTTGGTCTGTGTGTGTGATCTATTCCACCAGCCAAATGGAATGGCTTTTCCATTTAATTATTCCATAATTATTCTAAATCAATCAGATCAGGGATAAGTAATCATGATGCAATGATTGGTATAGAATACTTTTATAATCAGGGTACATTCAGGAGATTGTGCTTCCACTACCCAAATTTTTAAAAAATCCAAGATTTTCTCATTTTCTTTTAAAAAATATTTATTTATTTAAACTCCAAATTTTATTCCCCTCCAGGTTCACCCTCTTTCTGTTTCACATCCCATACCTCCTCCCTGCCCTCCTGTCCCAATGAAGATGTCTCCACCCTCACCCCATCAGAACTCTAAACTCTCTGGGCCTCCAGTCTCTTGAGGGTTAGGTGCATCTTCTCTGATTCAATGCAGACCCAGCAGTCCTCTGCTCCTAAGTACCAGATAGAATCTATACTCTCTCAAGATAAGTTTCCTCATCTCATTTTTTCATTCAGAAAAGGAAAGTAAATATTGAAGAAATTAAACACAGAGTCAATAACAGAATTATTTTTAGTGCCTTGAATCTGAACCTGAAGTAATTATATATCAAACAAAAGAACTGTGATAAATCTATATAATAACACAGATATTCTTTCTGAGGTATAATATACTAATATAATATGAAGTGTTCACATTTTAGACACTGGTTCCCCCAAAAAGCCTGGTTCCTAATAAAAACCAAGAGTAAATGTCACTTCCAGGTGCAGTCACAGTAGGAGGTGCATGAACAACCACAGGATAAACAAAACAAAGGATTAACTTGAAATGCACTATGCTAAAATCCAACAAACATACACACAAATTAAGCACTATGAAACAAAGTTAAATAATTGATGACTGAGTCAATACGTCCCAGAAATAGAAATAACACACAATTATATAAAATTATAAAATATACATTTACAATTTCTCTTGATTAACAAATAATAGAAACTACTAAAACTTCATTACAGAAATATGCAATAAGATTATGAAGACAAACTGAAACATGTCTGGATGAATTTCCTAATGGACAGGGCAAACGACAAATTAAACATATAGATAATGACAAAAGTAGAGTCTCATTTTAAGACAATGAAGTACTAGTGAATTTACTTAATATCCATCCATCCACCCACCCATCCAGACTATTCATGAAATAGTATGTATATCTTAAATAAAATATTTACTTGCAACTATTCAATCATGAGTCGTAGAATGAGAACTAAGTATTGATAAATAGACAAAGTGACTTTTCCTCTCACACTATCTGATGTCTGAGCATCAGAAGTGATTATGAGAAAAAGAAGAAGTTTATCAGTTCTGGCCCTCATGGGTCTAAGATCTAAAGAGTTAATATCAACTAGATGTTTCTGCTGAAGCAACTGTTTTCAGGTTGTCAGCTCATAATGAAAAGGCACGAGAAGTAAAATTAGATGTAGGCCTTGTCAGTCATTTAAGCCTGTTTTCCAGCTTTATACATAGCATATGTGTGTATATGACTGGAGAAGGCAAAAGGCAATGCTTTGTAGTATCTGCTAAAGGGAAAGAGAGGGAGAGAGAGAGAGAGAGAGAGAGAGAGAGAGAGAGAGAGAGAGAGGATCCATAATTATAGATACCTTAACCTCTTACTAAACACTTAAACCAATGTAAACACATTGAAATGTGGATTTGAATTAGATGATTAAAAATCTCAAGAAACTGCTTACATATACTCAGAATGTAAAGTACACATGGAAGATCATGCTCAATATTTAACCAAATTTGAATTTTCTCAGAGCATAAATTAAGATGTGACAAATGACAAATGTCAGGAGACTGAATGATCACAGTACATGCTCCCTATCAACATGGAAAATGAATTTGAAATTACTAGCAAAAATCCAATTGACAATTACTCATTTTTGGCAGTAAGAGCACAATGGCATTGGAAATATGATGTATTAATATTCTTATGAAGTTGGAGCAATTATACTGTGCTCTACGGAAAGAGTAAAGCAAAGTTTAACAGAATACATGTTCTATAGAAAACAACTCAGATTATAATGAAAGGCCGTGGTAAAGAAAGAGAGAAACTTTTATACAAATGGTAGTAGATTAAGTAATACACTTATACAAAACATTCAGCCTTATCTCTGAATCATACCAATACTTTAAATCTATGCAGGGCTAGGCGCTTCCTCCCCTACTGAGGCCAGACATGGGAAGCCCAGCTAGAAGAACATATCTCACATATAGGCAATAGCTATTGGAATAGCTCCCCATTTCAGTTGTTCAGTACCCACATGAAGACCAAGCTGCACATCAGCTACATATCTTCAGGGACCTAGGTCTAGCCTGTCTGTGTGCTTTGGTTTGTGTTTCAGAATCTGAGAGACCCAAAGGTTAGTTGACTCTGTTGGTCTTCCTGTGTGACTCCTGACTTTTGAACAACAACAAAAAAGAAGTTCAATTAATGCAGTAAAATGCCACAGGTAGCCTACTTGAAAAGGGAAAGAAAAGATATTTAGAAAAGGCTCTTTGATACTTGGCATCAACTGCTAACTCTAAACATGTTAATTTATTTGTTTTTCTGACCCTAGGTATACAGACAGAACATTTTCAATTTGGTGAAAGCAATCCTAAGGAATCATTTATTATTAAAGGTGCCCATGTTCCTTTGGGAGACCTTATGAAGAACTCTATGTAGTACTGACCCAGTATCTCAGCAGTGAAGTTGCTTTTGATGACAAGTCTGAAAGCCAGAATAACATACTCAAAAGAAGAAAACAAATTCTACAAACTGTAGGATTGATTATCACACTCAGACCCTCTGAGGTGCTGAAATACACACATACACACTTCACATTTATCACACCCCAGAGGAAAAAAAAGAATGAATCTATACATTCATAAACAAATAAGCATAGAAATAATAAAAAGGAATAATCATAAGTCACAATGTGTGTGTGTGTGTGTGTGTGTGTGTGTGTGTCTATTATTGAGTCTCAGGTCAGAATGCCAGCCATAAAAAAAATGATGCATTTTTGTATTAGGAATGAAAACTGAAATTGTCAAGAACACCAGAGCCAGGAAAGCAAATTCACAGAACAGCAAGCATACACAAAATTTGGATGTATACAGCATTAATCAAAACAATCTCAGTGTGGTATGGAAGAAGAGCTGGTGGCCATTCCCTCACTACTAACAAATACAGCCTAGCATCCCAAATAGCAGAAGCTGAAAATGAGCAGCCACATTATATTGAAATAGGTATTGCCTATCTTCTTTTTAATTTTATGTATATTTCTCCTGAGGTTAATCCTTTGTTAGAACTATTGTCAGCAAGAACATTCTGAGAAGTGATTCCAGTGTATATAATTAACAAAATACTAAATCATTGCAATTTTTTAAATTTGTTTGTTCATTTTGTTTCTGAGGTCCTTAAAACATATCTACAGAATGTTTACCAAACAGAAAGTATTGACACACACCTTTAACCACATTACCCTAAAGGCAGAGGCAAGATCTCTGTCGGTTCCAGGATTGTCTCATCTGCAAAGTGGCTTCAGACCAGCCAAGGCTACATAGTGAAACTCTGTATCAAAACACCAAATAACCAAGCAAAACCAGAATATTTACAGCACAATTCTCTGTAAACTTTATGATGTAAAATGATTGCAAATATTCATAAACAAAAAGTAGATAACATTCCATAGACATCATGAATATAAAGTATATGATAAAAGAATTTTTGATAAAGATGAACAAGTTACATGAAAACATTATGACTGTAAACCTGCATGCTAAACAACAGAATCAGGATTCATTGAAGTACTCTATTTGCACACACTTTCAGAAGCTATACAACCACTGATTGGGTATCATGTGTCTATTAGAAGGGAGAGCAGGGTAAAATCTGGCAGGTGGTAAGCCTGTCATGTGTGTACAGGTTTATTTTTCCCCTGTGGAAGTTGCTTTTCATTGAAGTTGTAATGTTCATAGAAGTTGCAATGTATACAATCTTAACTGAACCAATACAAAAATAACGTTACTTGAATATAACAATCTTGAAAATGAAACTATAGACAAAGTACACTTATCAGCTCTGAGACTGATTGTCTGCAAGGAGACCTATAGATTATGAGTGGGAGAGTGAAGGAGGCCTATATCCTGCATCACCAAAATGTTCCACAATAATAAAAATGAAAGTCAGAAAGGATGAATCTTCTAGATTTGACACTTAAGGCAGCCTTCATCCAGTAAATAAAACAAATCCAGTCCACAGCTTGTAATTATGTGGCTGCAAAACATCCACGGCAAAAAGTAGCTGTTCGTAGATATGTGACCAAAGTTTACTAGGTTTTAAAGAATGAAATGGATACACAATTGAATGACCACTTGGGCTTGATAAATATAGAGACAGTTGATTCATTTATTGTATGAGAATATGTTTGTTAAACAATATTCAAGAATATGTTGTTCATCCATACCTGCTTCTGTGGTTTTGTTTCACTTTTGTTTTGTAATTCCTGAAAGATCTTGGGGACTTTCAAAGTATCGGTGTAAAACCTAGGGATCTTTAAACCTTACATTTGAAAGGACTTCTGATAATGAATTTTTAAAAGATAATATATGCAGAGATTATTCAGGGGAAAGTCTGGGAGGAGAACAAAAAAATGACGTCTTCTTTTCAGGAAGTCCTCAGTTACTCCTCACTAATGGCAAAAATGATCTCCCTTTATTGAGAGTGACTCTTTTGAGATATGCATTTAACATGCCGCTCCTCATCTGAAATACTGCACTGGGGTCACTTTGAATATTAGGCTACAGTCCTGGTTTCCTGATAATAAACAGGATACATGAGAGAATTCCTCTCATATTCTACGCAATAAGTGACATTCCAACAGTCCAGTTTTTCCAGAGTACCATATAAAAACCACATTCATTAGAATTTCTACAAACTTACCAAATTTAATTGTTATAGCAGGACACATGATTTGGTGGAAACTTTCTATGTGTTTTGACTTGACATATTTTGTATTAATGTATCTGTGGCAGGATCAGTACAAAGTTCACAAGCTTTAAAAAAATATTTCTACATTTTAAAACTTTCACAAGTTTTTATAATTTTGTAACACTACAGTGGTGTCTATATGTCACATCCAACAAATATAAAGATAAACCCATCTGTAACTTTAGAAAGTATTTAAGGTGGCAAATCATAAAAATTAAGATTTGCAATTTTACTTCCATTTTTCTGCCATTATTTATAACTTTAATGCATATCTTATTAATTAATTAGTTGATAATTTTATACATTATACGCTGATCATGCTCATCCTTTTCTCAACTCAGGTCAGCCCTATATCTGATCCCACTCAAATTTCGATACTCATATTTGTTTTAAATCTATCAGTTTTAATTTGTGTTTGGCATGCACCTTGAGTGTGTGCCCATCCACTAGAACAAGCTCCACCTACTGCACATAAATTAAACTCTTCTGTTCCAGGTACCTACCAACTACCAATCGCTCCTCAGCTAGGTGAGAACAATCCTCATCCTGTTCTTGGATTATACCCTACACCTGTAGATGAGTCCAACTCTTCTATCTCATCAGAGGAGATTCTTTTCACAGTAAATGATGATTATCAGAGACTCACAGCTCTTCAGGGTGCAGAGGATAAGAGGCTGCAGAGACTAAATGAGGTGTCTTAATGCATCCTGTCTTCTCAAGGCCTGCAGATGAGGGACAGAAAGATGATATGAATCAGTGGTGGTGGAAGATTGTAAGAAAGAAGTTTACAGCCACAACAGGAGGTTGGCAAAGAAGAACTCACAGAGGTTGTGACAACATGGATGAGACCTTCCCAAGCTCAAATCAGGTCATTTATAATTTAAAGAGTTAATGTACAAGGGATATTAAACTTCTATTAGTATGTATGAAATTTGAATTCATAGCACTATTTATGCTTGCTCAGCACTTGGTCAACACACACACACACACACACACACACTATATATATATATATATATATATATATATATATATATTCTACTATATTATATATATTTCTAGGGCTCTAATCATGTTTCCACAAGATTGGTGTCTGTTTTTGTTTGTTTGTTTGTTTGTTTTACATATTTGAAGACTGCAAGTATTCAACTAAGAAATACTTTTGATATCCAGTTTGACTAGGGAAGGGTCTGGGCAGGGATTTCCATTTCCTTCACATGACATCATCACTCAAGATCTAATCCTTATTGTCTTCACCTGTGGTTATCTCTGTTCATATTTAATTTTGCTGCACAAAACGGAAATTCTTACTGACGAGAAGATGTACTTGAAAGCTAGCAGTATTACAATGGTTCTATAAAGAATAGAAATGTTCTAAGATGAAATCATAAGCTGCTTAAAGTATTACAACATAATAATGCAATAATGCACCCTCTACAGCCCCAAGAAGAATGGAGCAGGCATCTAACAAGTTTTGGAGAAAATACTGAGATAATTCTCACAAACTATAGAACATCAAACACTATGTAGAAAAAGGTGTGGCCTTGTGAAATGCACATAGCAATCTGGCACTCCAGGTTCCACTTCTCTCAGTTTTCACATCCAATATTATATTATGTGTCTACTGGAACTTCCTCAGTTAAAGTTTACATCATTGCAATGTTTTGCACTTACTAGGATGTCAGAACATAGGGAAATATCCTGGTTTGTGAACAAATTAAACCAGTCATTCACAACCTTAGGGGTAGATCATATACCCATTTCCATTTATGTATTCTGTCATTGAGGTCACTGGATATAGGCTTATAGTGTAGATTTTGATGAAAGTGCTTTGCTTTTAGAAATGGTTCAGGAAGAATAGTAAAGCATGAATGAAAGTTCTATAGTTTCATGCCTGAATAGACCCTGAGGCTGAGGAAACTCTTGAGGGACACTCACAGATGGGCAAGTTTGGCATTCCAAGTGACACATTAATGGTGCTCTAAAGTCTGACCTACCCTGTCTCTGGAGATATTATATTGGATATCATGCCCATAGTTCAGCATGTACCATACATCCCCCTCTGTAACCAGGTTATTGCTCATGATAAATTTGAGACAACTGGTTGAATTCAGTTCTCTGTGTAGCATATAGTCTAAGCATGTCCATATATGTGGGAAGAACAATCCTGTTATCCTAGCAACAAATGATTCAGTGCAATTAGTATGATCCAGAAGAGACTTACTCAAGTTGTAAAAGTTGAGCCATGGCAAGTTTGATCAGCAAGGAGTTTGGCACAGAATCCACCTGTGAGATAGCCTTCTGTCCTTACACATATAACAGCCAATGAGATGGTTTAAAAACGAGAGAGTAAAGGCACCTGCAGCCAATCTTGTAGACCTGAGTAATTCAGTCCAGGGACATGCATATCAGAAAAGAATCAATTCCTGAAGTTTATTCTATGTCATCTATAGATGAAGAGTGAACCCATACACATACATGCAATAAATTAAAGTAGTAAAATATTATAATGTTCATATATAAGAGGAGCTCAAAATAAAGACATTATTTTGACTTGATTAACAATGTAGATCAGCTCACATTATAAGGTGATGGGGATTAGAATTTGAACATATAAAATTAAATGGTACAACTCAACCTATAAGAAATGTAGCATCAAGAAATGTGTTCTACACATACATATCCACATTCATTTATGGTACTGCTAAGGACCAGGGTGCAGATACATGTAATAGTGGTGACTATAAACTCACTAGAATAGGTGACGTCTTTAAACAATAGTACATATATGATGATACATCAATGTATGGCTAAAGAATATTGCTCACATTTATTTGTGTTTGTTAGGATAAATGAGTGATAGAAAAGTAAGTAAAGAACGGGTGGAATGTATAAAAGGAAGGGACAAGAAGAGAAGTAGAAAGGAGTCAGTAAGAAATAGAAGGGCACTAAAACAGAGTAAGGGGGAAGGAAAGATGGAAAAAGAAAGAGGGGGACTAATGATAAATATTATATGCTGTTACATACCTGGTCAATTGATATGCAGAATCTCGGGAGAAAGTCTAAATTGATCTTTTCCATAGAGCTCCCCTGGATAGGTTCCCCTAACCAGACAATCCTTGTCACCAAGGGACTAAATGTTGCTCTTACCCTTCTCTGAGTTATGAATTTCTGCTCCAACAGCCAATCTTAAAGTGAAAACCAGAGGCACACATCATCCTCTTGACACTAGCAGAAGGGTTTTATATTCTCTCTGGTAGTTCATTGTGTTCTGAATATGACCTTGAAGTAGAACTGCTTATTATCCTTTAAGACTCTGAATATATCTATCTAATAAACTGAGCTAATACACTGTCCTATGTTATTCCTCTCATACAAGGCAAGAATATTTTTTTACTAATTTGATAATTTTATACAATTGCTATCATAAGTAATAGGCATTTTATACAATTGCTATCATAAGTAATATTATTTTTAACTATGGTCTAGTACAGTTGGTTTTAACTGAAACACCATAATTGATTCATTGCCTCCTATTTAACATTCACTAGCTGCTTCTTGTATAGCATGATATATTTAAGACTACCTTAAACATAAAGTAACTGGGCATTTTGTTCTTGGTCCTACAGGGTGCTAATATCCTTACCTAATATTGCTGCTCTTTTTCATGCTAAAATGTTCTATGACAATATGAATATAAGCAATCTTGATGTAGCATGGTATACTAGAATATTTGACTTGTGTTTTTAAAATAGGTGTGTGTGTGTGTGTGTGTGTGTGTGTGTGTGTGTGTGTGTGTGTGTG
>JANHMN010000218.1:0-28346 GCA_030674055.1 Rhabdomys pumilio
ATATTGTAAGCTAATAAATCTTTAAAATCAAAAGTGGAAAAAAAAAACAATACCTAGCCCCCAAACAAGAACCAAAATTAACAATAATTAGCAGATATCTGTTATTTATCATCTCAGCTATAAATGGTTTTCACTTGCTAATAAAATATAGATTGAAAAAATATAGATTTGAGTCACTAGATGGAAAACATGATTCAGTTGTCTTCTAGTTGACTTAAACTCACTGGTCATTGACAAAGTATGAGCCTGATAGACAATTAAAAATGAAACAGCTGCTGAAACTCATCTGGTACTCTGTCTTAATATTGTAGAATTAAATCAATAACCATCATAATATAAAAAGAAACATTTACATCCATGAAGATAATATAACAATTATAATAAATATATACCCACTTTCAGATTATCTGTTTTATAACAAAATCAAATGGGTATAAGTGTTTAAATAAACCTTGATACAATAATAAAATATGACTTCTACTGTCCATTTTTATCTTCATACAAGTCAAGCAAACTAAAAATTCACAGTAAGAGCAAAGAGATAAATTGTACATTGAAAAGAAGATTTTGCATGTTTACATAATATTCATTTTCTACAGCTATGGAATGCACATTGTAAACAGACCTTGGAAATATCTAAAAATAGTTATACTCTAAACATATATTTTGATACATATATGAGAATCAAAATAATTTTATTTTATCAGATTGAAGTAGATTTATACAGCATAAAAAATACTAGAATCACAAAAACATTTGATACTGAACATTACACTCCTAAATGACAAGAGAGTACGTGAAGAAGGTATTGTAAAACAATGTAATGATTTCTATGATAAAACAAGAAAAAAACAAATAAAATACCAGAAATTTGAGGATTCAATTAAAGTAATCCAAGTGAAATAAGGTAGCTAGATTTATTTTACATGAAGAGAGAGAGAGAGAGAGAGAGAGAGAGAGAGGGAGAGAGAGAGAGAGAAGAGAACATATTTGAAATAATAATAATAATAATAATAATAATAATAATAATAATACCATTCTTAAAACATGTAGCATCTCAAAGAAAGATTATATAGGAAACATAATAATATTTAATTTTCTAAAATACTGCAATCCAAAAATTGTGAAAGGAAGCAAGCAATTAAATCTATAAAAAAAACTTTAATTTTATACCAATGTTTTGAATAGTTGTAGAACTATACAATAGCAAACAATAAATATAGTTCTTTCTCTGTATCTGCTGCACTTATGTCCTTTAAGAAGAAACTGTAGTGGGTAGAGAGTGGATAGTTCTGTAGGTAACAGCACATATCTTTCAAAGAATTGATGTTTTGTTCCAAGAACATACATAAGGGGACTCATACAACTACCTTAATTATAATTCCAGGGTGTCTTTTGTCTTTGTTGGCCACCATGACTATTCACACTCGTGGATGCACACCTCTCTCCTCCTGCCACCTAATACATGATAGATCCTGCAATTATGACTCACAGAAATTCTGTAAGAAAGAACGTAAGACCCAAGATACAAGGAAATCTATCATGAAAAGGTATGTCTTAGAAATGGCTGCATAATCTAGATAGAGAAGGTGACAAAAATCAATGTACATGTTGACATGTAATGTGGAAATTTTGTAAGTTTTCATCTCCAGACAAGAAATTATAGGAAACCAATGACTGCTGGTAAAAGGAGAATTAGCCCCTCCAGTAATGGACCTTGTTTTTGTTTGTCCAAATCAAAGTGCTCAGTTCTGAAATTATACATACAGACAGATCAAAAATGGATTCAACGGGTTATATTTATATATTTGTACATATATATTATTATAGTAACAATAATAATCAACAGAGTCTATAAACTTGACAGTTGGGTTTGGAAAAGAAAAGGGTAGAGAAAGACGGCCACAGATGGACTAGCAGAAGGGAAGAGTAATTGATATAACAGTATTTTAATAGAATATATTTTAAATAATAATAATAATAATAATAATAATAATAATAATCACACACACTAAATTTTTCTCAGAATAAAAGTTACTAGAGTCTGGGAGTTTGTTCTGCTGTGAAAACTGAGGTTTTAAAAACAGAATAAAACCGAAGCAGTAGTATGGAAGAGGTCCTAAAGCATTCTTAATTCATACTACTTCCTGCCTCATCACCCTCTTTAAGTACCCCGCTTCATTTCCTTTTGAAATAAACTGAAATTTCTGGTGCCATGATATTAATAATCAAATTAACAATCAAACAACATCAACAACAAACTCCATATTTTATCAAGTTGACTGTATATTCTGGTCACAATTATTCAATTTCATCACAAAGAATAAAACCAAATAACACTGAAATTTATTTAGAAAAATTCTTTCAATGTCTCATTGAATAAATCATATCTAGTTCCTTTCTGTCAGCACACATTGATTAAATTACTTGGCTACACCCTTAGTATTCTTTGTTTAAAACTTTTTTTTTTCTGATTACAGGGAAAGGCTGAGTTCTCCATGTTGATTTGTTCTGTGTTTCCCAATTTTTAGTCGTCTCTGTGCTCTTGTGTCTCATTCTAAGTCATTAGACGTATCCAGAAAACAGGCAGATATAAGCCTAATAAGATTTTTTTCTTCCAGATATCTGATTCACTTAAGTTCATATTTAAAGCCCTCAGTCATGGACTTAAATATGGTCTTTATAATTGCAGGACAAGGATGACCTTCAATCACTTAGTTACTGTTCTTGTGATATGTATGAGCGTTCATCATAATGGCCTTGACTGGTAAGCTAACCAAGAACACTTAAGTGATTTAAAGCTCCAGACATTCTGAGCTTATTTTCCTCAGAGTTTTCAACTGAACTTCCTGTGGCATCTCTTTACTAACAACAGAAATATCCCTTTAATAACAACAAAAAATTGGTTCAACAATCATTTCCAAGTTCTGCTTTAATTTAGATCTCTAGTCATCCCGCTGTGTTCAAGTATTTTTATGATAATAGACAAAGTTTTTGATACCAATTTATCATGCTAGTGTATTTGTATTGTTATGTTAGCAGACAGAGATATTTTTTTAAAAGGAGATTTTGATATGCTTTATGAGTCTGGTTACTGGAAAATCTAGAACTAAAGAGACCAAATACAGGGAGAATCTCCATAATGCACAAATATAGAATGGTAAATGAATGAGAAGACAGAAAAAGAATAAAAGCTGAGCTCCCACTTTTATCACTAATACAAGCCTTATAATAAAAGGTTGAAGAAAATAATGAGGACAGTGTTATTATGACCTTGTTATGTCTTAAATGTCTCCCAGAACTTTGTCCTATTTTCATATCCAATATATTTCAAAATGAGGTTAGAAAAAAACATCCAAGTCAAAGCAATTCTTGATCATTATTGCAGTGATTTTTTTTCATTGAGAGTATTGTTTCTGATAATATGATAGCGCAAGAATAAATATAAAGCTTGCTCAAATAAATTACACTTTACATAGATATATCCTATTGTGTGACAGAAAACCTAAAGACAATTATTTATTATTTATGAGTTTTTGTGGATACACCATTAATTGATAATAAATGATAATTGAAAATAGAAATGTTGCTTCAAGTCTGGGCCTGAGCACTGAGCAGATCCCAGGGAGCAGCTCTGCCCCCCAATCTCTAAGAATCCAGAGGAAGTGGGGGCTCCCAGGTGCTCTTACCCTGGCATTATCTTAGATAAGCAGACAGCAACACCTGCCCCAAACAGGGAGTAACTGGAACCCACTAGGACTCCTGGCCTGGGCAGATTTTGGGCCTCAGCTCTTATCCCAGTAGCAAAACCCACCCCACACAGTTCTGATAAAACCAAGATAATAGGAAAGACAGACTCCAGTCAGAGACAGGGCAGGTAGCACTAAGGAGATCCAGATGGCAAAAGGCAAGCACAAGAACATAAGCATCAGCAACCCAGGGTACTTGACATCATTAGAAGCTAGTTTTCCAATGCAAGAAAATCCTGAATTCCCCATAATACTAGGAAAGCAAGATTCAGATTTAAAATCACTTCTAATGATGATGATAGAACTTTAAGGACATAAATAACTCTCAAAGAATTTGAGAACACAGGTAGATGAGTAGAAGCCCTTAAACTGAGAACACAAAAATCCCTTAAAGAATTACAAAAGAACACAACTAAACAGGTGAAGGAATTGAACAAAACCAAACAGGACATAAAAATGGAAGTAGAAACAATCAAGAAATCACAAAGGGAGACTACCCTGGAGATAGAAAACCTAGGAAAGAAATCAGGAGTCATAGACACAAGCATCACCAACAGAATACAAGAGATAGAAGAGAGAATCTCAGGTGCAGAAGATACCATAGAAAATATTGACACAAATGTCAAAGAAAATGCAAAATGCAAAAAGTTCTTAACACAAAATATCCAGGAAATCCAGGACACAATGAGGAGACCAAACCTAAGGATTATAGGCATAGATGGGAGTGAAGATTCTCAACTTAAAGGCCAGTAAATATCTTCAACAAAATTATAGAGGAAAACTTCCCTAACCTAAAGAAAGAGATGTCCATGTACATAAAAGAAAACTACAGAACCCCAAAGTCTAAAGAATGAGATGCCCATAAACATACAAGAAGCTTATAAAATGCCAAATAGACTAGATCAGAAAAGAAATACCTCCCATCACATAATAATCAAAACTTCAAGTGCACAAAACATAGAAAGAATATTAAATGAAGTAAGAGAAAAGGGCCGAGTAACATATAAAGGCAGACCTATCAGAATTACACCAGACTTCTCATCAGATACTATAAAAGCTAGAAGATGCTGGACAGATGTCATACAGACCCTAAGAGAACACAAATGCTAGTCCAGGCAACTATACCCAGCAAAACTCTCAATTATCACAGATGGAGAAACCAAGATATTCCAAGACAAAACCAAATTTACACAATATCTTTCCACAAATCCAGGATTACAAAGAATAATAGCAGTAAAGCGTCAATACAAGGAGGGAAATTATACCCTAGAAAGAGCAAAAAAGTAATCCTCTTCCTACAAATCCAAAAGAAGATAGCCACACAAAGATAATTTTACCTCTAACAACAAAAATAGCAAGAAGCAACAATCACTGTTCCCTAACATCTCTTAACATCAATGGACTCAATTCCCCAATTAAAAGACATAGGCTAATGGACTGGATACATAAACAGGGTCCAGCATTTTGCTACATACAGGAAACCCACCTCAGTGACAAAAACAGACTCTACCTTAGAGTAAAAGCTGGAAAACAATTTTTCAAGCAAATGGTCCTAAGAAACAAGCTGGAGTAGCCAGTCTACAATCTCTAGCCTGAGAGCACAAAGGGAGAGACTCATGGCTCCACCTGTATAGGTAGTTGAGGGTGGCTGTACCAAGCCATTGCCAGGCATCAATGGAAGTGGACCGCTTTGGTGCCTGAAAGTTTGGATTTCCTAGTGTTGGGAAATTCAAGAGCAGGATGCGGGAATGGGAGGATGGTGGAACCACACCCTCATAGTAATTGAAGGAGGGGTGGATGGGGTAAAGGGTTAGGTATCAGTAGAAATGGAGGGCCTTGGTGCCTGAAAGTTTGGATTCCCTAGTGTTGGGGAATTTGAGAGAAGGGTGGTGAAAATGGGAGGATGGTGGGAGTACACCCTCATAGAAACTCCCAGAATTATAAGGATTAGACATGACAGAGGCAGGCCACCAGAAGACTAGATTCCAGAATTCAAACAAAAAATTATCTTGATACTAAAATTTGTTTTGAGAATTGTATATTGCAGAATACACAGCCTCAGTGTATCTACTCATCAAGTGAGCTGAACAGACCTGCTCAAACCTCTGATGTCCTGGAATTGCAGCTGGATGCAGTTAAGACACAGAAGTCAGAGACTTATCAATTTACTCTTCCCCCTGCCCCTCTTCTAATATCTCAACACCCATAATCAGCTTGAAGAAGTTAATGAAGAGTCGGTGTCCCTTTTCTCTGGGCTTGAGGACTGAGGTGATCAATATTGGGCTGTCTTTCTAGGAAAAAGTAGTGGTTTTGTTGGAACAGGGAGGATTAGCTAGGATTTACTGCATAGCCATAACCTATTCATAGAAATATGTATAATTGTTATTAAGATGAAGTTATAATTTCTTAAATGGTACAAAATTTACTTTGATTTCTAATTTAAGTTTTCATTGGTATGAGCTTCTTATTGATATAAATTGAGATGAATATTGTTACTCTCACGGCATTGTGCCTATATAACACATTTAGTAATATAAGTCTTAGACCCACTTTTTCTTTAGCCTGTGAGTTAAGGGCTTATAGCAAATTCATGGCTCTGAGTTTATTGTTAGGGTGTTTTCTATATTTTATTTAGCTGAGAGGAGTTAACAAATAATAGTCCAGATTGCCTTACATGAATAGTTGGTTTTTAATACGTCAGAAGTCCACAGAATTGACGTTACAAACATTTCTGTATTGATGTCCATTTTGATTAAAGAACTGTATGCTCCTGACAGCCTCCTGTCTTGGATTCTAAGAAGAAATTGAGCATCATCTAAGTTACTCCAGTTGTGGTAAAACAGCCACTAGGCAAGAATTGCCTCTTTTCATCTACAGACAAATCACAGTCCAGAAAAGGAAACACTTGGGGAATAGTCGACTGATTATATCTGCCAAGACAGAGAAATCAGCCCTTAATAATTCTGCATGACTTGGTCTGTCAGATGATCCTGTGCCAGAAGGCTGAAGATCAAATGCTCCAACGTTTTGTAGCATAGGGACTGTCCAGGTACTCAATGGTTTCTGTAATTTGGCTAAGTTTTAGAAGCTATGCTTGGTGCTTCTCATAATTTCAGTTAATTCAATCATTCTGGATTTCTGACAGGGTTGAAGACTTATAGTCTTATAGCCAATCCAGGCTATTTACTTTGAGAGAAAAGGTTTGAGAGGATGTTTTTTAGCTGACATTCATTCTAAAGTCAAGAAAAAAAGCCAGGTTCATAATTAAGTCTTTTAGTTAAAAGGGAAAACAGAGGTTCTTTTTAGTCAACAAAATGATGGACTGGGTATTAGGTCTATCTTGTACCTTACTGACACAAATTGGTATAGTTATGCTCTAATTATATTCTAAGAGAAAAGTTTTATTTTAACAGAAATGGTGATATGTAGGAGAAGCTAAGGTGGGAAGAGTAAGGAGAGGGAGATAAGGAGTAAAGAGAAGAGGAGAAGGAGAGGAGGAGTTAGGTGACAAGAGGAGGGGGGCAAGGAGGTGGATGTTTGCATGTCCCCGCCAGTCAAAGATAGTTGATATATCTAGGTTGGGTATTGGGTTACACTTCTGTTTGATATTGAGCATTACCAAACTTATAAAGCCTTTGATTAACATTTAAAAAGTAGTATAAAAGCAAAAAGGAGAAATGAGGGTGGGATAGAGACTTTCTAGGAAGGGGAAATGGGGAAAGGGGATAGCATCTGAAATGTAAATAAAATATTCAATAAAGATTTTCACATAAAAGAAAGAAAATAGAAATCTCTGGGCTTGAGAGATGACTCAACAGGTACAAGCTCATGTGGTTCTTACCAAAGACCAGGGTTCCTTTCCTAGCTCTTATGGCTCTCAGCTGTCTATAACTCTACCTCCAAGTGATAGATGCTTTCCTCAGGTTTCCAAAAACACTAGAGCACATGTGCACAAACTCATCCACAAGCATATAGGCCCATAAAAGCAGAATTTCTTTAGAAAAATAAAGTCTTCAAAAAATTGAAATCTTAAGAAGAGTAATACAATCAAATAACTCTTTTTGAATTACCAATAATGAACTTGGGAACTTTAGAATGCATTTTCCCTTATGATAAATCCTATATATGCTAATTATTCTCAGTCACTGATAGGTAATTTTATGGTGAATTTTGTAAATGTATGTTAAAATTTTTCAGTTGATTTTATAATGTTATAACTATAACTCAAAATATTCCAGGAAAATAGCATCACTCTGTCTAATATTTTAGTTTTAGAACTAAACAGCACAAATGACAGAAATTTTAATTATTAGATGTTCTTTGATTCCTCTTTAACTCTTTATGTTTGAATTTGTTTCTCATTTAAAAAAAATTGTTATCTATAAGTGGTGTTATGCACCAACCATGATAGTATTTAAAATTTATGATATGATACTACTAACCCTGAAAGAAATTTAACTTGGTTTCACTCTATTTTCTAAAATGTAAAGAATTAATTGGCTAAGCTTAATTAGGTAACTAAGTCATGTAATGATAACAAGATTCTTCTCAGAATAATTTTTTAGAATCATCCTTATGTCAGCTACTAAAATGTATACTAAACTAATTAAAAGTTCCCAAATTAGAGACAAAAGATCATGAAAAAAGCACTGTGACGACTGTGTAATAATACATTATAATATGCTTTGGACTTTTACCACTGCCTGAGATATAAAATTAGTATTTACAATTGTTTTATAGACATTTTATCACTCTTTATGACAAGCATTATTCAAATTAAAATAATTTTGTAACATTTAATGATATATTATTTAGTTCTTCTTTAATTTCAGAAATATAACTAGTATATGTAAACAGCCACATATATTTTATTTTAACTGCAAAAGATAAAATTTTGGTAAAATTGACATGTTAATGAATTTTTTGATGAATGAGAAATATGAAATGAATAAGAAATTATGTTATGAAAAGCCAATCTTTGTCAGCTTAATATGTGTCTGTGCCTGGAGGTCTCTAGACACTTATGAACTGAGACCTAACCATAAATCATGAGAGTAATTACCAGACCCAAACTGTGGTGTTGAATTAATTTGTCTCAAAAACTATTTTCTACTGTTTGCATACCCTTTAGCATTAGTCTTCTGGGGCCATTGCTCCCCTGACTCATTAAGGATTAAAGTTCAAGAAGTGCTTTGCTTAAAGTATCTTTGTCCCTCAGCACAAATCTGAAGATAGCCACTTGCATTTCTGCTCAACGATTGAGGAAATTTTACTGTTGGCTACACCTTTGCATTTTGCTTCCTAGACCATCATAGAGGTTCTCATGAGTGAGTGATATGATAACCATAGTGATATAAGAATATGTTCATAAAATAAGAGGCTGGCAGAGGCAGCACCAAAGCTTCTTGTTTCACTCTCTGCTGATACTATTTACATCTTAAGGAAATATTTTTGTTTATGTAAGTTTGACTACAAATGTAGTAAGGTAACTATTATTATTATTATTATTATTATTATTATTATTATTATTATTAATATATTTCAGTCAATAGTCCCCTCCAGGTCTACCCTCTGACAGTTCCTCATCCCATTCCTCCTTCCAGTCTCCAAGAGAATGTCTCTACCTTTCCCCTGCCAGACTTCCTCCCTCCCTGGGGCCTCAAGTCTATTGAGGGTTTAGTGCTTCTTCTCTCACTGAGGACCAACCAGGAAGCCCTCTGCTATATGTATTTCAGGAGCCTCATATCAGCTGGTGTATGCTGCCTAGTTGGTAGCTCAGTGTAGGAGAGATGTCAGGGGTCCAGGTTAGTTGAGAATGCTTTTCTTCCTAAGGGGTAGAGAAAGGTGATTCACTAATCTCATATAAACAGTGTCAAAAATTGACTCTTTTTGCTTTTCCTACTCCTCCTGGATCCATCCCTTCTTCCCTGATACCAAACGCAGGCACGCACAAATGCATGTTCAAATAAAGCAATAACAAAACAAAACGTGGAGTCCAGCTTTTGCAAGACTACTCCTAAGCATAGGGCCTATCCTTGAATGTGGTTGACATACTCCATGCCATTCCAATCAAAAGGAAACAAACAAACCCAAACCTCCTCTAACACCACCAAGATCCCTTGATTCTTCTTTGTCCAGCAGTTATCAACTGCAAATAACACCATGACATACTGCCTTCTTACAAAATGTTATTCAAAATGGCTTTCTAATTGCTCATTCATCTCCTGTACAAAATCTTTTTTTAATGAGAACTATTTTACATTAGCTTTAATCATAATATAGGCCTAGCTTTATTATACCAAAAATATGTGAATTATTAATACAGAAACAAAGTAGGTAATATGCATGTTACATAGGTATTATTAGTCATAAATTCTTATAGTGTTTATTTTTGGGGAATATTGTCTTTGCAATATCTTGCATAAAATGTGATATCAAAACAAATATAAGGCAAGTGTGTGATGCAAAACTAGTTTCACCTTTTGGGAAGCTGAGACACAGTATTGTGTTTGAGGCCACTCTGGTCGAAAAGACCCTAAGCCACAAACAAGAATATATAATGATTTTTAATCAGCCACACTTTTCAGCATTTGCAGCATTGATAAATTTACTGCATTTAAGATAACACTACTTTTCCCCATGTGAGCACATTTTCAGCACTTTATCAACTAGTGAGCTTAAACAGCTGATTGCATTCATCTTGGCTATCAAATAAATGTCTCTCTTACTTCATTTTCACAAAAAAGACAATTAACTTGCTTTTATGTTTTCAATCTTGTTTTCAATCATCTTGAATCAAACAGTCAGGATTTCTTTCTTTTTATACTCACGTGAAAGACAGATACAAATAAGTTCTGAATGAATTTGCTCTTTCACAATTTTTTTTCAATGAGGCAAAACTCCAAAGAAAGTCAATTATAAGTTAAATAGCAATAGATCTTTAAAGGAGATGGTATTTAAGATATATAAAAAAACTGATTTTAATAAAAAAGCAACATCAGCATATTCTTAATATAAACAGATATGTGAATTTCTTCATCATTATTTTCCTAACAAAGTGACATTAAAAAATATTTATCTTTAATCTGTTTTTACAATCTACTCATTATCCATTATACCCCTCCTGGTCTGCCCTCCAATAGTTCCTCATCTTATTCTTCCTCTGCCCTGTCTTCTAGAGGATGTCTCACCACCTCATCCCATCTCACCCCACCAAGCTTCTCCATTCCCTGGGGAATGTGACATTTGACATAATCATTGCCAATTTAGTTAGAAAGCATGACTCAAAAATGTGCACTTACAGTTAACAATACAGTTACAGTTCAAATGAAATTAACATCTTTGAAAATTGTGTGTGTGTGTGTGTGTGTGTGTGTGTGTGTGTGTGTATGTGTGTGTGTGTGTGTGTGTTACCAGAAATTTTAGTTTAAATTTTTCAAAGTCAGTGGAATTGTAACAGTTTTTTCAAATTCAAATCATGCAAAGAACAATAGCCACAAGTAATTTAATTGTAAGTATGGCAAATTAGAAGCAAGCATCTAACTCTCCTTTTATGTATTAGGTCACAATCTTCTTGTGAAACCTTTTAAATCTTGTCTTAGAGCCCTGAGAGAACACTCCCCAGCAGACTCAGACCCTTAAATCATGTTCAACCTAGTGCTAGGCTTAAACAGTATTTTGGTTCTTAATGTTAATAGATGAGAGGAGTGAACCTAAGTTGAATTATTGAAGTTCAAAGTCATTTATAAAATGTCATCACCCAGAGCATTTACTTATCCATAATACTAAAAACCATTAACATTCAGAGCTCAAACATCAAAGGATAAACTGTTTTTACTCCCACTAGAATGCTAGATTTCAGCATCTTTCCAAAGGCTTCCATGGATTTGTGACTATCAGACACACTTATCCACGTTCAAATCCTCTTAAAGTTTTGTCACACTTTTCTTTCAGATTTGACATTAATATTTTGTGCTGTAATAATTCTTCAGTTTCCTTATCATTTATTTAATAGTGATGATGTGGGCTATGATACTTCTCATTAAATTAATACAATTACAATCACTCTAAAGTTCTATTTGATATAATCATTAAGTGGTAAAATTGAAATTGTTATCCAAATAATATATATTTGGATAACACATTTTAATGTCACAACATGACTAAATACTAAGATTTAAAAAAAAAAAGTCTGAAAATGAAGGGAATATAAGACATTATAGATGACTGGGAACCTGTGTCTGCACATTCCCATTGGCTTGCTTGACTTCTAATTATCAGGAAGCCACAGAAGAAGATCAGGTACACTAAGGAGTTCCAAGAAGAATTTCCCCAGGTGCCATATCCTCTCACTTTCTGTTTCTCTCTCTTTCCTCTCCTTCTTTCCCAGATTTTCCCAGGGGAGTCAATCCTCTTTGACTGATTGCTTTTTCCCACATTTCCCATTTTTTGTCTCAAAATTCCCATCCAACTCATTCTCAGGAAGCATTTTTATCTAAAATGCAGCAGGATCTTGATCTGATCTGGCTCTGCTATCATTCTGGTCTCTCAATTTTTCAGGAACAAACTCAGCTGGGGACATTAGTCAGTGATATACCTAGGTGGGTTTTTATTTACACCAAATACCAAAGAGATCAATATTATTAATGTCAGACATCCTTTTCTATCTCATTACAAGACTATATAATAACAGATATGTGTTAATTAAGATAAAAGATAGGAAGAATGCTATCAATGAACACATTGAATTTTGTAACTGCTTGATAACATTTTTGCTTTGATTATTATTGTTTTTCTACTTGACAGAGAAATACAGTCAAAGTATATTGATGAAGATTATCAGAAAAAGCTGTTAAAATTAACTAGGCAATATTACATGGCCAATGACCATTTACCTAGTTAACTTATAAATAACAATGTTTAATTGAGTTTGCAGATTCAGAGGGTTACAATCTGTTATGGTAGAGCAAAGTCAGGGTGACTAACTGCTAGCAGTTCACATCTTGGTATATAACAGGGAGAAGTGACACCCTCAAGTCTTTTCAAACCTTCCAATCTTTCCTGAGTGACAAACCTTCTCCAACAAGGTCACACTTTCTAATTCTTCCTAGACAATTCTACCAATAAAGGACCAAATATTCAAACATGTGAACCTATGAGGCCAGTTACATTCAAACAACCCCAATGTCCATGAAAGGAGGATAGAGGGTAGGAACAGGAAGGTTCCAGCATGCACAGTCATGTGTTTTATTGAGCCTAATTGTTCTAAGTGAGATCACATGATTTGCATTTTATTGAAGATTAAGGCTGTTAAGCATGTGTGTGTGTGTGTGTGTGTGTGTGTGTGTGTGTGTGTGTGTGTTTCTCAGTCATTTTTTTCTTCTTTTGAGACTATTGTTTTATTTTAGAATATCCCATTTTGGATTTAGGTTACTTATTTTCTTGATGTTCTTGTTCTTGTCATTTTTTGTTTTGTTTTGTTTTGTTGTTCCTTACATATTTTGCACATTATCCCTTTATAAGACATGTAGTTGGTAAAAAAATAATTTTTTCCCATATGAAGCTTGCCACACTGTGCAAATAATGATGTCTGTGTTGATAGGTATGCAGAAAGTAGAAAACTGTCTTCTTTATGATTTTGTAAAATCGCTTGAAGATTCTTTCCAATAAAATCAATGTTGGTGGTCTTTTTATAATGTTTTTCCTTTATTATATGGAGATATGTTCATGAGTTTCTACTTTTTCTTTGACTATTTATTTATTTATTTATTTATTTATTGGATATTTTATTTCCATTTCAGATGCCATCCCCTTTCCCCATCCCCCTCCCAGAAAACTCCTATCCTATGCCCCCCCCTTTTTTTGCTTTTATACACTTTTAAA
This sequence comes from Rhabdomys pumilio, assembly GCA_030674055.1. NCBI lineage: Eukaryota > Metazoa > Chordata > Mammalia > Rodentia > Muridae > Rhabdomys > Rhabdomys pumilio. The sequence goes on from JANHMN010000218.1 coordinate 13,632, forward strand.
AATGTTAATCAAAGACTTTATAAGTTTGGTAATGCTCAATCAGAAGTGTAACCTAATACCCAGTCTAGATATATGGTGGCACACGGCGGTAGGATTTGTTGAAGGAGGCAGAGGCAGGAGGATCACGAGTTTGAGGCCAGCCTGGGCTATACATTTCTTTGACTTTTATTAAGAAGAGTTGTTGACTTTTTTCAAAGGTCTTTTCTGTATCTAATGAGATGATCTTAAGGTTTTTAATCTTTCAGTCCCTTTATGTGGTGGATTACTTTATCATTTTACATCTGTAGAACCATCCCTGCATATTTAGCAGAAAGCCTACATGATTGTATTAGATAAAATGAAATATTTAAATTGAATATAAGTGGATGGAGCTAGAAGAAATTCCAAGTGACTTAATCCAGACAAAAAAGACAAAATGTTAGGTATTCTCTTGCATGATGTTAGATGTTAGATGTTAGATGTTAGATGTTAGATGTTAGATGTTAGATGTTAGATGTTAGAAGTTTGATAGGCACGCTACCATCCTTATAACCCAGAAGTTAGGTCTAAAGTAAGGAATTAGGGCTGATGAAAGAATCACTGGGGAATGGGGAAATAGAATATATAGTGTAAAAAATTAAAGGGAGTAGGGAATAGAAGAAGGGGATATGGAAATGAATGTAACAACAGACTAACATTATGGGGCTTTGAGGTTTTATGGAAAACTGACCACAGAAGTTCCGTTTTATATATATATATATATATATATATATATATATATATATATATAGAGAGAGAGAGAGAGAGAGAGAGAGAGTCACAAAATCACAAACAATTAAGGATATTGCCAAGGCTATTGACTGCTCTTTCTCAACTTATGCCTAAGCTCTATTGCTAAAGACAACTAAATATATCATTGTACTCTAAAAAGTTAAGTTTGTTCCAAGTTATATCTTACACCATTACTGACTAGTATTTATGGTACTGGATGACTCTGATAATACTAAGAGAGTGGCAAGGTAAACACTCACTCAGCTATAAACACTGGGACCTCGAATGATGACGTGTCTGCAAGATACAAGAGTATAAATGTAGTACTAATGTATTGAGAGAGCCCATATATATATATATATATATATATATATATATATATATATATAAAGTATAGCTACTATAATAAATATTAATAATATACTATAATATATACTTAATAAAATATATATATATATATATATATATATATATATATATATATATATTACATTTCAAATGTTTTCCCCTTTCTAGGTCTTCCCTTCGGAAACCCCCTATCCCATTCCCTCTCCCCTACCTCTATGAAGGTGCTCAGTCACCTGCCCACCCACTCCCATCTTCCCACCCTGGCAGTTACATATACTGAGGCATCAAACACCCGCAGGCACAAGGCCTGCTCCTCCCACTGATGTCCAACAAGGACAGCCTCTGCCACATATGTGCCCAGAGCCATGGGTTCCTCCATGTGTACTCTTTGGTTGGTTGTCCAGTTCCTGGGAGCTCCATGGAGTCTGCCAGGTTGTCACTGTTTTCACCCCATGGGGCTACAAATCCTCTCAGCTCCTTCAGTCCTTTCTCCAGCTCCTCCATAGGGGACACTGTGCTCATTCCAGGTTTATTTTAAGACCCACTTTAAGAAATGGAATCAGTCTGGCAGTTCCTCAGAAAATTGGACATAGCATTATCTGAGGATCCAGCTATACCACTCCTGGGCATATACTCAGAAGATGCTTCAACATATAACAAGGACATATGCTCCACTATGTTCATAGCAGCCTTATTTATAATAGCCAGAAGCTGGAAAGAACTCAGATGTCCTTCAACAGAGGAATGGATACAAAAATTGTGGTACATTTACACAATGGAGTATTACTCAGCTATTATAAATAATGAATTCGAAAAATTCTTAGGTAAATGGATGAAACTAGAAAACATCATCCTGAGTGAGTTAACCCAATCACAAAAGAACACACATGGTATTTACTCACTGATAAGTGGATATTAGCCCAAAAGCTTGGAATAGCCAAGATTCAACTCACAGATCACATGAAGCTCATGAAGAAGGAAGACCAAGTGTGGATGTCTTGGTCCTACTTAGAAGAAGTAACAAAAATACTCAAGGGAGCAAATATGGAAACAAAGTATGGGGTAGAAACTGAAGGAGGATCCATCTGGAGAACAATCCACCTGGGTATCCATCCCATGTACAGTCACCAAAGGTAGACACTGATGTGGCTGGCAGGAAGTGCATGATGACAGGAGCCTAATATAGCTGTCTCCTTAGAGGTCTGCCAGAGTCGGACACATTCAGAGGCAGATGCTCACAGCTAACCACTGATCTGATCAAGCATTTCCCAATGGAGAAGTTAGAGAGAAGACTGAAGGAGCAAAAAGGGTTTGTGTCCCCATGAGGAGAGCAACGATAACAACCAACCAGAGCTCCCCAGGGTCTAAACCACCAGCCTGGGTGCACATAAGGAGGCACCTATGACTCCATCTGTACATGTAGGGGAGTATGGCCTTATTGGGCATCGGTGGGAGAGGAGATCCTTGGTCCCATGAAGACTGAACACCAAGTGGGGGAAATTCGAACGTGGGGAGGTGGGAGTGGGGGTAGGTGGGGGTACATCCTCATAGAAGCAAGAGGAGGGGGATGTGATAAGAGGTTCCTGGGTAGTTGGGGGAATGGGAGTAAAGGATAAAATATAAATATAATATCCAATAAAAAATAGAAGAAATGGAACCTATGCCTGACACTGTTAGGCTTGCCAAGAATTTAAGGCTGGATAGGCCATAGGCCTGGGGAAAACCAAAGGCTACTTTTGTGCTAATGGGACATGGCAATAAAACTATAAAACTATTCCTACTAACATGCTACTATATCCATAGATCAGAGTCTCACTCATTGATAATCAGAGAAACCTCCTCCTGTAGTATATGCGAACTATAGAGACCCACAGCTAGACTGTGTACAGAGAGTGAGATACCTTGGAGCACATAGTCCTTGAAGCAAGTAGAATGTATTCATCAAACCTCCTTTTAGGAGTCAGGAAACTATGGGCAGAGGAGGACCAAAAACTACAAGTGGCAGAGAGGAAAGAATACACCAAGGAAACAAAGTCTTCTGGAACTCAATAGAACTGATACATATATGAATTCAGAGACTATAGAAACATTCACAGGGCTTCAAAAGTCCAAGCCAGATGGGATCACAGTGCCAACAGGCTGATGGACAAAAAAATCACACCCCTAACTAAGAAGCTATCTCCAATTAACAACTGCTTGCAAAAAAAAAAAAAAAATCAGTTGTATTCAACGATGTCTCAGTGGGAACATAAACCACACTTAAGGACAGGCTCCATGCCCAACCGTAGATGATCATTACAAAACAAACTCTAAGATATTTTTGGAGATATTTTTCATTTCATATCACTTTTTTTTTTTTACCTTTTTACCAGTGAGTTAAAAAAAATCTTTAAATGTTTTTGTTTCTTATATATTATATTTTATGATTTTGTGGATTTTTTATTTGTGTGTGTGTGTGTGTGTGTGTGTGTGTGTGTGTGTCTGTGTGTGTGTGTAACTGTATTTTGGCTCTGTTAATTTATGTATATATTCTTCATTTTTTTGTTTTATTATTTTTATTATCATTTTGGGTTTTTTTTTGTCTATTTTTTGTCTTTTTGGTGTTTGCTTGTTTGTTTGTTTGTCTGGTTTTGCCTGTTTGACTTGTAAGGGAGACTAAGGAAATCGAGAACTGGGTGATACCAGAGGTCAAAAGGTTATGGGAGAAAGGTTGTGGAGGATTGTGTGAAAAAACTAATTTCAATAAAATAAAAAAATCACACACCTAGAAGAGAGAGAGCAAAATTTAGACTTTTTCACAATAAAAAAAAACCAAGCCATTTGAATGTGTATTACCAAAGAAAAACACTTCTTTACAGTAATTGTTATGAATTGAGAACTTACAGATAAGCATGTGCTTTCTAGTTTTATTTGACTAAGATAATAATGGTATATTGTTCATCTGAAAAGAAGAAGAAAGAATGTAGAAATATTTCACTATAGAGACAAAATAAACATTCAAAGAGAGATAATTACCCATATATGAACATTATAGTAAAAATATACACTCTAGGGCTACCTAAAAACACATACCCTTTTATGACTTTACGTCTTAATTAAAATTCGAAATAAAAACTAACTCCAAAATTTTATTAATCAAGAAAGTAAAATGATCTATGAATTTTTTTTTGGTTGGGGGTTCGAGACAAGGTTCTCTGTATAGCCTTGGCTGTCCTGGAACTCACTCGGTAGACCAGGTTGGCCTTGAACTCAGAAATCTGCCTGCCTCTGCCTCCCAAGTGCTGGGATTAAAGGTGTGTGCCACCACTGCCCGGCATGATCTATGAATTTTATTGCAAAATATTATTAATGAATATTTTACTTACTAAAAACCAGTGTATGTTTTCAAAACTTCATAAGAACATCCCGAAGAGAAGGAAGCAGGCTGCAGCATGTTATGGCACAGTTGACAGGTCGGGAAAGAGGAGTGGATTTCAGATAGCAGCCTGATTCTGCAGTTGATTTATTTGTGCTGCAGAATTAGTTCTAGAGTTTTGACATATGATATAAATTTGTCTCATATTGAGACTGTGGCAACTCAGAATTGCTGGCTGAGTGTTATTGTAAGAAGCTTTGAGGATTATTTCAGCCTTCTGAAATTTGGTCTTACCTTCCCACGGAGATGGGAGAGAGAGCTGGAGTGATCCTGATTGAAGGCAGTTCTCCCCTTGTTTTTCAGGTTCATTTTAACATTTATAGGTTTCTATAGTAAAGTGACATGCTTCTCAGTATTTGTCGATTACCTGGAGGCTGCAGACCCTTTGCTAATATGTCCCAAAAGAAGTGCTTGAACACTCCAACATGGCAAAAGTTTTAGTTGGAACTGGAAAGTGTCTTAAAACTTTCATGATGGAAGCATCCTGGGAAGTTCTATCACTGAAAAAAATATGATTTGTTCAATACAATAATTGCAGAGCCCTGCTATCTCCTGTTCATTGAAGCATTTCTGAGCTTCCTAAATCAGAGTGAACTATTTCTTTTCCTCAGCTTCAAGACTGCATTCTGCAATCTCTTCTCTGTCTCCAGTTTGTTTGATCCTTAGTTGCAATTATCCTGTTTCCTTCAATGGATTAGGTGTAGATGACTTTGTTCATATCTATAACTACTAAATCTATATGAATATATAATCTTAAGTTCATTCGATATTGTTCACAAATAATTATTTCTTTCTTCAAATGAATTTTGCAAAGTCTACTGAGAAAGATTTAACAATGACAATGAGTATTAGGAAGGACTTAAGAGGTGATAGTTTGTCAAAGAAAAGCACTAAACAGGAAAACAACACAGTAAAATGATACAAAAACTGCAACAAAGAAGAGGTGGCTGGTGGGATGTATCAATAAGAAAAACACAGTTCAGCAAGTGTGAGGACAAGTGTGTGAATCTGAAGAAAACATATAAACATCCAAGCATATATGGAGGTCCATCTGTAATTACAGCTCACAGAAGATAAAGACAGGAGATGCACAGAGCACAATCACTATCAAGACAGGCCAAATATTGGGTTTAAGTTTTAGAAGTGACTGTACTCAATGCTCAACATAGAGAATAATTATGGAAGATTTCCAATGATAGTGTCATACATCTGCATTCATTGTACAGACACGTGTTTCCATACATACAAGCATATTTATCAACAAACATTAGAACATACACATGTGCAAAAGCAGAAGGAAGGATGGTGTATTAAGGAATACTTGACACTAATCAAATGGATCATATATATATATATATATATATATATATATATATATATATATATAATGTTGGTCTGTGTGTGTGATCTATTCCACCAGCCAAATGGAATGGCTTTTCCATTTAATTATTCCATAATTATTCTAAATCAATCAGATCAGGGATAAGTAATCATGATGCAATGATTGGTATAGAATACTTTTATAATCAGGGTACATTCAGGAGATTGTGCTTCCACTACCCAAATTTTTAAAAAATCCAAGATTTTCTCATTTTCTTTTAAAAAATATTTATTTATTTAAACTCCAAATTTTATTCCCCTCCAGGTTCACCCTCTTTCTGTTTCACATCCCATACCTCCTCCCTGCCCTCCTGTCCCAATGAAGATGTCTCCACCCTCACCCCATCAGAACTCTAAACTCTCTGGGCCTCCAGTCTCTTGAGGGTTAGGTGCATCTTCTCTGATTCAATGCAGACCCAGCAGTCCTCTGCTCCTAAGTACCAGATAGAATCTATACTCTCTCAAGATAAGTTTCCTCATCTCATTTTTTCATTCAGAAAAGGAAAGTAAATATTGAAGAAATTAAACACAGAGTCAATAACAGAATTATTTTTAGTGCCTTGAATCTGAACCTGAAGTAATTATATATCAAACAAAAGAACTGTGATAAATCTATATAATAACACAGATATTCTTTCTGAGGTATAATATACTAATATAATATGAAGTGTTCACATTTTAGACACTGGTTCCCCCAAAAAGCCTGGTTCCTAATAAAAACCAAGAGTAAATGTCACTTCCAGGTGCAGTCACAGTAGGAGGTGCATGAACAACCACAGGATAAACAAAACAAAGGATTAACTTGAAATGCACTATGCTAAAATCCAACAAACATACACACAAATTAAGCACTATGAAACAAAGTTAAATAATTGATGACTGAGTCAATACGTCCCAGAAATAGAAATAACACACAATTATATAAAATTATAAAATATACATTTACAATTTCTCTTGATTAACAAATAATAGAAACTACTAAAACTTCATTACAGAAATATGCAATAAGATTATGAAGACAAACTGAAACATGTCTGGATGAATTTCCTAATGGACAGGGCAAACGACAAATTAAACATATAGATAATGACAAAAGTAGAGTCTCATTTTAAGACAATGAAGTACTAGTGAATTTACTTAATATCCATCCATCCACCCACCCATCCAGACTATTCATGAAATAGTATGTATATCTTAAATAAAATATTTACTTGCAACTATTCAATCATGAGTCGTAGAATGAGAACTAAGTATTGATAAATAGACAAAGTGACTTTTCCTCTCACACTATCTGATGTCTGAGCATCAGAAGTGATTATGAGAAAAAGAAGAAGTTTATCAGTTCTGGCCCTCATGGGTCTAAGATCTAAAGAGTTAATATCAACTAGATGTTTCTGCTGAAGCAACTGTTTTCAGGTTGTCAGCTCATAATGAAAAGGCACGAGAAGTAAAATTAGATGTAGGCCTTGTCAGTCATTTAAGCCTGTTTTCCAGCTTTATACATAGCATATGTGTGTATATGACTGGAGAAGGCAAAAGGCAATGCTTTGTAGTATCTGCTAAAGGGAAAGAGAGGGAGAGAGAGAGAGAGAGAGAGAGAGAGAGAGAGAGAGAGAGAGAGGATCCATAATTATAGATACCTTAACCTCTTACTAAACACTTAAACCAATGTAAACACATTGAAATGTGGATTTGAATTAGATGATTAAAAATCTCAAGAAACTGCTTACATATACTCAGAATGTAAAGTACACATGGAAGATCATGCTCAATATTTAACCAAATTTGAATTTTCTCAGAGCATAAATTAAGATGTGACAAATGACAAATGTCAGGAGACTGAATGATCACAGTACATGCTCCCTATCAACATGGAAAATGAATTTGAAATTACTAGCAAAAATCCAATTGACAATTACTCATTTTTGGCAGTAAGAGCACAATGGCATTGGAAATATGATGTATTAATATTCTTATGAAGTTGGAGCAATTATACTGTGCTCTACGGAAAGAGTAAAGCAAAGTTTAACAGAATACATGTTCTATAGAAAACAACTCAGATTATAATGAAAGGCCGTGGTAAAGAAAGAGAGAAACTTTTATACAAATGGTAGTAGATTAAGTAATACACTTATACAAAACATTCAGCCTTATCTCTGAATCATACCAATACTTTAAATCTATGCAGGGCTAGGCGCTTCCTCCCCTACTGAGGCCAGACATGGGAAGCCCAGCTAGAAGAACATATCTCACATATAGGCAATAGCTATTGGAATAGCTCCCCATTTCAGTTGTTCAGTACCCACATGAAGACCAAGCTGCACATCAGCTACATATCTTCAGGGACCTAGGTCTAGCCTGTCTGTGTGCTTTGGTTTGTGTTTCAGAATCTGAGAGACCCAAAGGTTAGTTGACTCTGTTGGTCTTCCTGTGTGACTCCTGACTTTTGAACAACAACAAAAAAGAAGTTCAATTAATGCAGTAAAATGCCACAGGTAGCCTACTTGAAAAGGGAAAGAAAAGATATTTAGAAAAGGCTCTTTGATACTTGGCATCAACTGCTAACTCTAAACATGTTAATTTATTTGTTTTTCTGACCCTAGGTATACAGACAGAACATTTTCAATTTGGTGAAAGCAATCCTAAGGAATCATTTATTATTAAAGGTGCCCATGTTCCTTTGGGAGACCTTATGAAGAACTCTATGTAGTACTGACCCAGTATCTCAGCAGTGAAGTTGCTTTTGATGACAAGTCTGAAAGCCAGAATAACATACTCAAAAGAAGAAAACAAATTCTACAAACTGTAGGATTGATTATCACACTCAGACCCTCTGAGGTGCTGAAATACACACATACACACTTCACATTTATCACACCCCAGAGGAAAAAAAAGAATGAATCTATACATTCATAAACAAATAAGCATAGAAATAATAAAAAGGAATAATCATAAGTCACAATGTGTGTGTGTGTGTGTGTGTGTGTGTGTGTGTGTCTATTATTGAGTCTCAGGTCAGAATGCCAGCCATAAAAAAATGATGCATTTTTGTATTAGGAATGAAAACTGAAATTGTCAAGAACACCAGAGCCAGGAAAGCAAATTCACAGAACAGCAAGCATACACAAAATTTGGATGTATACAGCATTAATCAAAACAATCTCAGTGTGGTATGGAAGAAGAGCTGGTGGCCATTCCCTCACTACTAACAAATACAGCCTAGCATCCCAAATAGCAGAAGCTGAAAATGAGCAGCCACATTATATTGAAATAGGTATTGCCTATCTTCTTTTTAATTTTATGTATATTTCTCCTGAGGTTAATCCTTTGTTAGAACTATTGTCAGCAAGAACATTCTGAGAAGTGATTCCAGTGTATATAATTAACAAAATACTAAATCATTGCAATTTTTTAAATTTGTTTGTTCATTTTGTTTCTGAGGTCCTTAAAACATATCTACAGAATGTTTACCAAACAGAAAGTATTGACACACACCTTTAACCACATTACCCTAAAGGCAGAGGCAAGATCTCTGTCGGTTCCAGGATTGTCTCATCTGCAAAGTGGCTTCAGACCAGCCAAGGCTACATAGTGAAACTCTGTATCAAAACACCAAATAACCAAGCAAAACCAGAATATTTACAGCACAATTCTCTGTAAACTTTATGATGTAAAATGATTGCAAATATTCATAAACAAAAAGTAGATAACATTCCATAGACATCATGAATATAAAGTATATGATAAAAGAATTTTTGATAAAGATGAACAAGTTACATGAAAACATTATGACTGTAAACCTGCATGCTAAACAACAGAATCAGGATTCATTGAAGTACTCTATTTGCACACACTTTCAGAAGCTATACAACCACTGATTGGGTATCATGTGTCTATTAGAAGGGAGAGCAGGGTAAAATCTGGCAGGTGGTAAGCCTGTCATGTGTGTACAGGTTTATTTTTCCCCTGTGGAAGTTGCTTTTCATTGAAGTTGTAATGTTCATAGAAGTTGCAATGTATACAATCTTAACTGAACCAATACAAAAATAACGTTACTTGAATATAACAATCTTGAAAATGAAACTATAGACAAAGTACACTTATCAGCTCTGAGACTGATTGTCTGCAAGGAGACCTATAGATTATGAGTGGGAGAGTGAAGGAGGCCTATATCCTGCATCACCAAAATGTTCCACAATAATAAAAATGAAAGTCAGAAAGGATGAATCTTCTAGATTTGACACTTAAGGCAGCCTTCATCCAGTAAATAAAACAAATCCAGTCCACAGCTTGTAATTATGTGGCTGCAAAACATCCACGGCAAAAAGTAGCTGTTCGTAGATATGTGACCAAAGTTTACTAGGTTTTAAAGAATGAAATGGATACACAATTGAATGACCACTTGGGCTTGATAAATATAGAGACAGTTGATTCATTTATTGTATGAGAATATGTTTGTTAAACAATATTCAAGAATATGTTGTTCATCCATACCTGCTTCTGTGGTTTTGTTTCACTTTTGTTTTGTAATTCCTGAAAGATCTTGGGGACTTTCAAAGTATCGGTGTAAAACCTAGGGATCTTTAAACCTTACATTTGAAAGGACTTCTGATAATGAATTTTTAAAAGATAATATATGCAGAGATTATTCAGGGGAAAGTCTGGGAGGAGAACAAAAAAATGACGTCTTCTTTTCAGGAAGTCCTCAGTTACTCCTCACTAATGGCAAAAATGATCTCCCTTTATTGAGAGTGACTCTTTTGAGATATGCATTTAACATGCCGCTCCTCATCTGAAATACTGCACTGGGGTCACTTTGAATATTAGGCTACAGTCCTGGTTTCCTGATAATAAACAGGATACATGAGAGAATTCCTCTCATATTCTACGCAATAAGTGACATTCCAACAGTCCAGTTTTTCCAGAGTACCATATAAAAACCACATTCATTAGAATTTCTACAAACTTACCAAATTTAATTGTTATAGCAGGACACATGATTTGGTGGAAACTTTCTATGTGTTTTGACTTGACATATTTTGTATTAATGTATCTGTGGCAGGATCAGTACAAAGTTCACAAGCTTTAAAAAAATATTTCTACATTTTAAAACTTTCACAAGTTTTTATAATTTTGTAACACTACAGTGGTGTCTATATGTCACATCCAACAAATATAAAGATAAACCCATCTGTAACTTTAGAAAGTATTTAAGGTGGCAAATCATAAAAATTAAGATTTGCAATTTTACTTCCATTTTTCTGCCATTATTTATAACTTTAATGCATATCTTATTAATTAATTAGTTGATAATTTTATACATTATACGCTGATCATGCTCATCCTTTTCTCAACTCAGGTCAGCCCTATATCTGATCCCACTCAAATTTCGATACTCATATTTGTTTTAAATCTATCAGTTTTAATTTGTGTTTGGCATGCACCTTGAGTGTGTGCCCATCCACTAGAACAAGCTCCACCTACTGCACATAAATTAAACTCTTCTGTTCCAGGTACCTACCAACTACCAATCGCTCCTCAGCTAGGTGAGAACAATCCTCATCCTGTTCTTGGATTATACCCTACACCTGTAGATGAGTCCAACTCTTCTATCTCATCAGAGGAGATTCTTTTCACAGTAAATGATGATTATCAGAGACTCACAGCTCTTCAGGGTGCAGAGGATAAGAGGCTGCAGAGACTAAATGAGGTGTCTTAATGCATCCTGTCTTCTCAAGGCCTGCAGATGAGGGACAGAAAGATGATATGAATCAGTGGTGGTGGAAGATTGTAAGAAAGAAGTTTACAGCCACAACAGGAGGTTGGCAAAGAAGAACTCACAGAGGTTGTGACAACATGGATGAGACCTTCCCAAGCTCAAATCAGGTCATTTATAATTTAAAGAGTTAATGTACAAGGGATATTAAACTTCTATTAGTATGTATGAAATTTGAATTCATAGCACTATTTATGCTTGCTCAGCACTTGGTCAACACACACACACACACACACACACACTATATATATATATATATATATATATATATATATATATTCTACTATATTATATATATTTCTAGGGCTCTAATCATGTTTCCACAAGATTGGTGTCTGTTTTTGTTTGTTTGTTTGTTTGTTTTACATATTTGAAGACTGCAAGTATTCAACTAAGAAATACTTTTGATATCCAGTTTGACTAGGGAAGGGTCTGGGCAGGGATTTCCATTTCCTTCACATGACATCATCACTCAAGATCTAATCCTTATTGTCTTCACCTGTGGTTATCTCTGTTCATATTTAATTTTGCTGCACAAAACGGAAATTCTTACTGACGAGAAGATGTACTTGAAAGCTAGCAGTATTACAATGGTTCTATAAAGAATAGAAATGTTCTAAGATGAAATCATAAGCTGCTTAAAGTATTACAACATAATAATGCAATAATGCACCCTCTACAGCCCCAAGAAGAATGGAGCAGGCATCTAACAAGTTTTGGAGAAAATACTGAGATAATTCTCACAAACTATAGAACATCAAACACTATGTAGAAAAAGGTGTGGCCTTGTGAAATGCACATAGCAATCTGGCACTCCAGGTTCCACTTCTCTCAGTTTTCACATCCAATATTATATTATGTGTCTACTGGAACTTCCTCAGTTAAAGTTTACATCATTGCAATGTTTTGCACTTACTAGGATGTCAGAACATAGGGAAATATCCTGGTTTGTGAACAAATTAAACCAGTCATTCACAACCTTAGGGGTAGATCATATACCCATTTCCATTTATGTATTCTGTCATTGAGGTCACTGGATATAGGCTTATAGTGTAGATTTTGATGAAAGTGCTTTGCTTTTAGAAATGGTTCAGGAAGAATAGTAAAGCATGAATGAAAGTTCTATAGTTTCATGCCTGAATAGACCCTGAGGCTGAGGAAACTCTTGAGGGACACTCACAGATGGGCAAGTTTGGCATTCCAAGTGACACATTAATGGTGCTCTAAAGTCTGACCTACCCTGTCTCTGGAGATATTATATTGGATATCATGCCCATAGTTCAGCATGTACCATACATCCCCCTCTGTAACCAGGTTATTGCTCATGATAAATTTGAGACAACTGGTTGAATTCAGTTCTCTGTGTAGCATATAGTCTAAGCATGTCCATATATGTGGGAAGAACAATCCTGTTATCCTAGCAACAAATGATTCAGTGCAATTAGTATGATCCAGAAGAGACTTACTCAAGTTGTAAAAGTTGAGCCATGGCAAGTTTGATCAGCAAGGAGTTTGGCACAGAATCCACCTGTGAGATAGCCTTCTGTCCTTACACATATAACAGCCAATGAGATGGTTTAAAAACGAGAGAGTAAAGGCACCTGCAGCCAATCTTGTAGACCTGAGTAATTCAGTCCAGGGACATGCATATCAGAAAAGAATCAATTCCTGAAGTTTATTCTATGTCATCTATAGATGAAGAGTGAACCCATACACATACATGCAATAAATTAAAGTAGTAAAATATTATAATGTTCATATATAAGAGGAGCTCAAAATAAAGACATTATTTTGACTTGATTAACAATGTAGATCAGCTCACATTATAAGGTGATGGGGATTAGAATTTGAACATATAAAATTAAATGGTACAACTCAACCTATAAGAAATGTAGCATCAAGAAATGTGTTCTACACATACATATCCACATTCATTTATGGTACTGCTAAGGACCAGGGTGCAGATACATGTAATAGTGGTGACTATAAACTCACTAGAATAGGTGACGTCTTTAAACAATAGTACATATATGATGATACATCAATGTATGGCTAAAGAATATTGCTCACATTTATTTGTGTTTGTTAGGATAAATGAGTGATAGAAAAGTAAGTAAAGAACGGGTGGAATGTATAAAAGGAAGGGACAAGAAGAGAAGTAGAAAGGAGTCAGTAAGAAATAGAAGGGCACTAAAACAGAGTAAGGGGGAAGGAAAGATGGAAAAAGAAAGAGGGGGACTAATGATAAATATTATATGCTGTTACATACCTGGTCAATTGATATGCAGAATCTCGGGAGAAAGTCTAAATTGATCTTTTCCATAGAGCTCCCCTGGATAGGTTCCCCTAACCAGACAATCCTTGTCACCAAGGGACTAAATGTTGCTCTTACCCTTCTCTGAGTTATGAATTTCTGCTCCAACAGCCAATCTTAAAGTGAAAACCAGAGGCACACATCATCCTCTTGACACTAGCAGAAGGGTTTTATATTCTCTCTGGTAGTTCATTGTGTTCTGAATATGACCTTGAAGTAGAACTGCTTATTATCCTTTAAGACTCTGAATATATCTATCTAATAAACTGAGCTAATACACTGTCCTATGTTATTCCTCTCATACAAGGCAAGAATATTTTTTTACTAATTTGATAATTTTATACAATTGCTATCATAAGTAATAGGCATTTTATACAATTGCTATCATAAGTAATATTATTTTTAACTATGGTCTAGTACAGTTGGTTTTAACTGAAACACCATAATTGATTCATTGCCTCCTATTTAACATTCACTAGCTGCTTCTTGTATAGCATGATATATTTAAGACTACCTTAAACATAAAGTAACTGGGCATTTTGTTCTTGGTCCTACAGGGTGCTAATATCCTTACCTAATATTGCTGCTCTTTTTCATGCTAAAATGTTCTATGACAATATGAATATAAGCAATCTTGATGTAGCATGGTATACTAGAATATTTGACTTGTGTTTTTAAAATAGGTGTGTGTGTGTGTGTGTGTGTGTGTGTGTGTGTGTGTGTGTGTGTGTG
>JANHMN010000219.1:0-28185 GCA_030674055.1 Rhabdomys pumilio
TCTGTGTAATCTTTTAGGTTGCTAATATATACTACCAAATGTTCACAAATAGTGATACTTTGACTTCTTCCTTTCCAATTTGAATCCTTTTGTTCTCCTTTAGTTGTCTTTCTGCTCTAGCTAGAACTTCAGTACTATCTGGGATATATAGGGTGAGAGTGGGCAGCCTTGTTTTGTCCCTAATTGTGGTGGAATTGCTTTAATTTTCTCTTCTTTCAGTTCAATGCTGCTGATTGGCTTGCTATATATTGTTTTTTATTGTGCCTTGTATCACTGATCTCTCCAACATTTTAAACATGAAGGGATGCTGAAAGCTGTCTAAGTAGTTTTAAGCATCTAATGATAAGATGATGTCTTTTTATTATATGGTGGATTATGTTGATGTATTTTCATACATTGAAGCATTCCTACATTGCTGGGATGAAGCCTACTTGATCCTGGTGGATGATTTTTTTTTTAAATGAATTCCTGAATTCAGTTTACAAATATTTTATTGAATATTTTTGCATCCATGCTTTTAAGAGAAATTTGTCTGAAATTCTTTTTCTTTGTTGAGTTTGAGTGGTTGATGTTTCTGGTTACTACAGCCTCATTGAACAAGTTTGGCAATGTTCCTTTTGTTTTGATTTTGTGGACTAGTTTGAGGAGTATTGGTATTAGTTTGTCTTTTAAAGTCTTTAAGAAATTTGAATGAAACTATTTTGCTCTGTTTTCTTTGAGGTGGTGTCTCTTAATGAATGCTTCGATTTCCTTAGGGGCTACAGATCTGTTTACAGAGTTTAACTGATCTTGATTTAACTTTGGCAATTGATAACTGTCTAGAACATCTATTTTATTAAGTTTTTCCCCATTTTGTGGATTGCAGACTTTTGAAGTAAGAACAAATGATTCTTGGAATTTTCTACTTGTCTGTGGTTATGTCTCTATTTTCATTTCTGATTTTGTTTTATTGGATACTATATCTGGCTGTTGGTTGTGTAGCTAAGAGTTTGTCTATCTTGTTGATTTTTTTTCATAGTAATAGTTCTTGGTTTCATTGATTCTTTCAATTGTTTTCTTTGTTTCTAATTGATGAATTTCAGCCTTGATTGTGATTATTTTCTGTCTTCTCCTACTGTTTTGAGTGCTTGCTTATTTTTTCTATAGTTTTTAGGTGTCCTTGTAATTTACTGCTATGAGAATTTTCTAATTTCTTTATGGAGGTACTTACGTTCTATGAGCATTGCTCTTAGCAGTATTTTTATTTTGACCCACAAATTTAGATATGTTGTACTTTCATTTTCATTATATTCTAGAAAGCCTTCAATTTGTTTCTTAATTCCTTCTTTGACTTAGGTCATTGAGTAGAATGTTGTTCAATTTCCATGATAATGTAAGCTTTCTGGTATTTCTTATGTTGTTGAAATCCAGCTTTAATTCATGGTGGTTTGATATAATTCAATGTTTTATTTCTATTTTTTTGTATCAGTTAAGACCAACCATATGGTCAGTTTGTAGAAGGTGCCATGAGATACCAGAGAATAAGTTAGATTGTTTTGTGTTTGGGTAAACTATTCTGTAGATGTCTCTTAGGTCCATTTGATTCATAATGTCAGTTAGTTTTATTATTTGTCTGTTTAGTTTTTGTCTAGGTGATGCTGCCATTTGATGAATTTGGGGAGTTGTATGTGTGGGGTTCCAATTAAGCTTAATAATATTTCTTTTACAAATGTGGGTTCTCTTGTGTTTGGGACATAGATGTTCTGAATTGAGATATCATCTTGTTATATTTTTTTCTTTAATTAGTATTAAGTGTTCTTCCTTGTCTCTTTTGATTAATTTTGGTTGAAAGTCTATTTTATTAGATATTAGAATGGCTACTCCAGCTTGTTTCTTGGGTACTTTTGAATGGAAAACTTTTTTTCCAGTTCTTTACTCTGAGGAAATATCTATATTACTGAAGTGTGCTTATTGTGAACAGCAGAATGTTGGATCCTGTTTTCCCATCCATTCTGTTAGTCTGTGCTTTTTTTATTTGAGAATTGAATCATTTATGTTGTGAGATATGACCAGTGGTTGCTATTTCATATTATTTTATGTTGATGATGTTTGTTTTTGTGCGATCTTTGTTTGTGTGTGTGTGTGTGTTTGTGTGTGTTCATGCTCACTTTCCTTGGTTTTGCTGGTATGAAATTATGTATTTTCTGTAGGAAATTTTACTTAACTGTAAACATTACCAGAGTTCGCCTTTGGTTAGCTTTATCAAGTGTATGATCCTATGGACCAACTATTACTCTTCTTACTGCCCTATCGTGGTAAGAATAAGTTCTTGATATTAAATTGATGAGTTTTTGATGGTTAGTTTTCTGATTATTTACTTGTTGGCTCATACCATCTGATTTACACAATTTATTCTTTCTCTCATTTTTTGTCTCTTTCTCTCTGTCTCTCTGTGTGTGCACATGTGTGCACTCCCTCTGAGACTTCTGTCAGGTTCCTGAATTATAGAAACCTTAATTTGTCAGTTCTCATTTCCTGTTGCTTTGTCATATGGCTTTCCAGTTTTACTGTGTTGTTCAACACATGTAAATGAATAACTCTACCCTACCTCACTAGTTGAAGCATTGTTTTTACTTTTCATTGGTCATCAATACTTTCTCTTCAACACAAAAGTAATTATAAATACTAGGACATGAATTGTATGTTCATGTATAAGATAACCACATTGGGCTCCTACTTCATCACACCAAACATAAAATTTAATTCAAAGTAGATCTGTAATGTAAATATAATGGCCATGAACCAATAAAGCCTTGGAAGAAAAATTAGGGGCAGTTTATTGTGACATCAAGTTTGACAATGAGATTCTTAGCTCTTGTAAGAAGGTTTGAGTAAATGTGTGTGTCTTCATTGAACAATTCATTCTGTTTGTATTAATGGGCATTATCAAGAAAAGAGAAAAATCTATATATAATATATAGAATAGGTAAATCTATAGACATGGGGAGAAGATTGATGGTTACATAGGCAGAGGAAGGGAATTATAAAAGTAGAGCATGCTGAAAATGTATAAAAGGTGACGGTAGCATGTTATGAACCGGGTTACACACACATATACATATGTTGTTATTCTTAGAACAATAAGTGCAATGAGATACTAAAAAGACAGAATAATTGGTGTTATCTAACCATTAATAAATCTTATGTCACTATTTGGCATTTTTGTTTTTTAATTTTAATTTTTCATTTTATTTATTTACATTCCAAATGTTATGGCCCTTCCTGGTTTTTCCTCTACAAACCCCTTATCCTAACTGCCCTCCCTTCTGCTTCTATGAGGGTTCTTCCCCACCCAACCACTCATTCCTATCTTACCACCTTTGCATTCCCCTATGCTAGAGCATCCATCTTCCACAGGACAAAGTGCCTCCTCTCTTTTTGATGACAGATAAGGCAATCCTCTGCTACATATGCAGCTGGAGCCAAGGGTCCCACCAAGTGTACTCTTTGGTTGATGGTCTAGACTCTGGGACCTCGGGGGGGGGGTCTGGTGGGTTTGTATTTTTGTTCTTTGTATGGGGCTGTAAACCTCTTCAGTTCATTCAGTTCTTCCCCTAATTCCTCCATTGGGGTCCCTGTTCTCAGTCCAATGGTTGTCTCCAAGCATCCTATTCTGTATTGGTCAGGCTCTGGCAGAGTATCTCAGGGGACAGCTTTACCAGGCTCCTGTCAGCAAATGCTTTTTGCCATCAGCACTAATGTCTTTGCTTGATGTCTGCAGATGGGATAGATCTCTAGTGGGACAGTCTTTGGATGACTTTTATTTCAGTCTCTGCTCTAATCTTTGTTCTTGCATTTCCTTTAGACATGAGCAACTTTGGGTTAATATTTTTGACATGAGTGGGTGGCCTCATCTGTCAACTGGGGGCCATGCCTAACCACTGGATATAGTCTGTACAGGCACTCTCTCCCCTTCATTGCGTAGTTCAGCTAATGCCATTCCAGTTAGATTCTGGGAACCTCTGGCTTCCCTGGTACCTGGCTTACTTGGTACCTGGTACCTACTTTCTAATGGTTACCTCCAGTTCCCCATTCCCCACTGCTACATACTGCTGTTCAATTTCCTGACCCTTTGTACTTCTCCCTTGTCCTCCCTTCCAACACCTGATCCTTCCTCGTTTTTCCCTCCCTTTGCTCTCTTCCTCCCAGGTCTTTCCTTTGCTTTACCTCCCTTTGTTATTTTGTTCCCGCTTCTAAGTAGTTCTGATGCATCCTCACAGTTATGGGTAGGAGATTGGTGCTTAAACAGGCAGACGAGGGAAGAGCAAAATAATTGTAGAGAGTGCTGAAAAGGGATTAAAGGTGAGTATAGCACATTACGTATGTGTGTATTGTTGTTTCCCTTCTTGAGCTTAAAAGGTCTGAGTTGTAGTGTGGATATTCCAAACATTTTGTCTAACATACACTTGAATACATACCATGTGTGTTCTTTTGTGACTGGGTTACCTCACTCAGGTTGATATTTGGTATTTTCATCCATTTGCCTTCAAATTTCATGGAGTCACTGTTTTTAACAGCTGAGTAGTATTTCTTTGTGTAAATTTATCACATGTTCTGTGCTCATTCCTCTGTTGAGGGAAATCTGGGTTGTTTCCAGATTCTGGCTATTATAAATAAGGCTGCTATGAACATAGTGGAGCATATGTCCTTGTTATATGTTGGAGCATATTTTGGGTATATGCCCAGGAGTGGTATAGCTGGGTCCTCAAGTAGAAGTAATCCCAAGTTTCTGAGGAAGCATTAGAGTGATTTCATTTAGACTATTTATTTTAAATTTGTTTGTGTGTGAGTGATTCTGAGTGAGATTACATGGACCATGTACATTCAGGAGCTGTTTAAGCATAAGGGGATATCTGTACCTCAGAAACTTGTGTGAGAGGAAGTGTTAAGCATCCCTGTGGGTGGTAAACAGTTTTCTAGGGACCTTGGGAAAAGCAGAAATTTATCCAATCTTCTGAGCCATGTCTCCATTATGACACTCTAAGACACTGAAAATACTCATGCCTCCTGTATCTGGCTTAATATGGGCCACATGGTGTAGATTTAAAGACACAGGTAAAGTTATAAGGGAATCTAAGATGCAAAATGTTATCAGAAAAACCACTCTAAGCGATTTAAATAACATTTAAATTGCACAATATTTTGTGAGAAAACAAAATTTATTTTGAAATGCTTTTAAGGACTTCAGAGAATGTAACTATTACAGTTAGTGATAGAGAATCCAGTTAGTCTACAGAAGCATTTCTTCTGCATGGAGAATTTATGGTAGTCCATGATAGTTTTCACAACAACTAAATAAATTGAACACAGGTAGAAAAGGTCAGTTGATAGAGGATCATACTATCTGCACCTGTCTCCAAACTTACACAGTACTGGGCACATACCTAGTGAGTAGTGGGCAGAAAGGAAAATGAATTTCAAATGTGGATAAGGAGCAGATATCATTAAAATGGCAGTAGCAGTCACCACCCACAGAAGCATTTACTAGGATAAAATCAGATTAAGGTAAGTGAAGGCAAGAGTTGTGGTACCAGAAATAGACACGGTATATTGTAGACATGGTTTATCTGTGAATTGACTGAGATTTTTCCCCATGATTATCTTAGAGAACTTTGTAGGCTATCTTGAGGATTTTCTTTACCTCCTAAACAATAAAGGAAATGATAACACACTGTGGTCCTCTGACCTGGCATAGGGCATGCATGAATATCAGGGTAGGGATAGCTGAATGTGGGCATCACTAGATCAGGATGAACAGAAGAAATCCCCCTCATCTTGGAACATGGTTTCCACCCACATGCCCATCCTCACAGAGCTATAGATGTGGTAGAGTTTCCAAGAGAGAACTCTCCCCACAAAATAAATATGTCTTTAAGGAGACGAGAACTTGCCACAGAACAGGATGCTGTTGGTGTTGTTGTGCTTGATGAAGAAAAGGAAGGGGTGGTCAGCACAGAAAGTTGGGGTGTAAGAACTTGAACACTCAGGTACACATATTCCAGCAGAGGCTGCTGCAGCCACTGTTCCTTTTTCATTGACCTCTACCACACACTTTTGAACAAACTTGGACAGACACAGGTTTTCCTCAGTAGACATTCCTGATAAGTCAGCCTCGCTCACATTGAAGACATCCACCATTCCCAAATGCTGTAACAGGGTTTTCATATCATACTGCTCTTGCAGTTGAAATTTTGGAAGATAAACATGAACCTCAGAATTCATGAACTGTGGTTTGGTCCAGGCTGTTAACTTCTCAAAATTGAGGCTGTTTTCCACCTGACAAACCAGAATTAGAGACTTTTAGATTCACAGTTGAGGTCTTACCCAGAGCCACACAGGTAAGCCCTGATCATAATACCATCTATCATCATATACCAGCACTGCCTATTCAAATGGCCAGACCGTGTGGGCATTCCACTGTCCTGGTGGCTTATTTGTGGTTCTGTGATGCAAATGGCAGAGAACCAGTACAGGGTAGGAAGGCCTGGATATTCTCTCCTAAATCACTTGTGAGACATCATTTTTTTTCTGAAAAATGTCATTATCTAGGTAATTATTGTTTAATTTCAATTTTCTTTTCTTTAACTACACTTAGTTTCAAAGATACTAAATCTTTGCTGCGCTAATAAAAAGATTAAGTATTAGAAAAGAAATGAGTTGATTAAAAATAGTAGGTGATCACTACTTTTGTAGTGAAGCCACAATTAGAGAACTAGATGCTGAGGGACAGGGAGCTCTTTTGCTCACAAACACCCCTTATCTCATGCACATTCTTCTATGCACAATTCAAAGGATGGCTCACAGACTGTGGGGTTTCCTGCTGCATGGAAGGCCAATATTTGTTATAATGACTTACCTGACTCTACCCTCCTCAGTTTTCAACCTTTGTCTTCCTCATTGTTAGGTAAAAATGGGATATTGTTTAAGTCTATTTTATGTTCTCAGATAATAAAATATAATACCAACAAAGATTATGATATGAGTTATATTTATGGAGCGGGATTATGTTCCAAGTAATGTGCTAATTTTTTACCTTAGTTTCCTTGTTTTCCTCATATTAGGGAGACATCACCTATTCTATCGATCAAGTTATGTCATGTGACAAGGGCAGATAGACCACGATGGGAGTCTTGGACACAGCTCTGTTCCCAAAGCCCTGTGCCTGCACACAGCTTGAAATTCTGTTTGTGGGTACTATTTCCTCAAATTGTAGTTGTCAAGGTGAAGGAAGACACTGAGGTCTGTTCTAATAAGGACTCAAAGCAATACTGGATTATTCTTCAAGACATTTGGAGTGGTCAGTGGTACAGAATCTCCTGGCTCACCTTGCTGATGTCCACACCCTCATCTGGGAGCAGGATCACGAAACTCAGCTCCATGCCCTCATAGGGCATCACCAGCACTTGTGCCTGGATTTCTTTCACATAGGCGAGGTCAAATGTGTCTTCCTGATACATCATCTGCACTGGCCTTGTTTCACTCTGAACAGATAAATACATGACATCAAATATATAACTGAGAGAAGTCAGAAGGTTTCCATATGAGCTGCAGTTAATTCCAGCAGTGTTTTCTACACTCAGAGTGAAAACAACATTCAAGTTCCAGGGTACACGTCCACAACGTCTTTCAGCCTCTTCCTGTTTTCATTAACATAGTTGAGTGTAAGCAGATATGGTCCTGTCTCTTTTAGGATTTTGACTGCTGTGATAAAACACCAAGATCAAAAGCACTTGAGAAAAAGGGTTTATATTTAGGATTCTCTCATCAATTTGATCATAAAGTGAAGTCAGAGTAGGAGCTCAGGAAACAGCCATGGGAGAATGATACTTATTGGCTTGTTCTTCATAGATTTTCAGCCTGCTTTCTTACTGAATTTAGGGCCACCTTTTCAGAGTTGTCATCACTACAGTGTGATGATACATACTCCATGTATCATGAATCAAGGAAGTTCCCAACAGATTTGCCTCTAGGCCAATTCATGAAGACAATTTCTCCATTTAAAGTTCTTCTTTATAATTTGCTTGTAGTGTGTCTCATATTGCCAAAGCAACAATTAGGACAGGGATGAACTATAGATGATGCTATACAGCAAGAGAAATGTGCCATCTAATATTGATATTTTAATGCCCTTTTTGGGTTTAAAATGCTCCACAAAGGCTCTTGTTCCAAACCTATATCCACATGGTGGCAGTACTGAGAGCAGGCCAAACAAGTAAGAGATAGGTTTAGTGGGTCAAAGCGAGTATTGGTGATTAGGTTCCTCTAAAGAGGAGACTGGCACTTCTGATCCTTCCTATTTCTCTCTTTTGTTTTCTCACTGGTGAAAGGTAAACAAGCCTTCTCAATAAATTTCCACCAGGCTTTACTGTACAAGCACAACCTGGAGTGATTGGGCTGAATGACTCAGCCTGAAACTACTGGAACTGTAAGCCATAATAAATATTTCCTCTTTTTAAGTGGATTTTCTCAGTAAGTTAGCTACACTAATATAAAGATGACTAACCTATCAGAAGTAGGATTTTCACCATTTAATATGGTCAATAATTATATTTAATAAAAAACCCATAATCAATTACAAATAATAAAAAATTATCATTGAATGCAATAATAATTTTATATTGCTGTGAATGGGACTACACTGAAATGTATCATCTCAGAAAACTGCCTGTTCACAGGAGCACACGTCCTCAAAGGTTCATGAGTGCTCACAACTTTACAGTATAACAAAGTGGAAAGCTAAAACACATAGACACTCACAGGCTTAGGTTACAACTACATTCTGACATCCATCACAAGGAAGGGCAATCCCAAGTTAAATTATTACAAGATGGGAACCATATGGACATACATCTATGCTTCTTTTGGATGCAGTAGCAGTTTGATGATCCATCTAAATGCAAAAAATTAGTGTCAACTGATTACAAGTTGGGGGCCATCTGGATAGAATTTTCTGTCTCTCCTTATGATATAATTGAGATGTTTTAGTTCTGATAGTCCAGAGGTAGATTTTAAATAAAGAAGGGTGACATTTAATTACAGTGGACATTAAACATAAAAGTTGGTTTTAGTTGCCATTCATAGTAAAGATTACATTTCTCAATTTCAAAAATCTCATTTCTTTAAGATATCTGTTAAATCAATTCTGATAAAAATTTAATGAGGAGGTAAACATTTCTTTTTGTGAAATTTAACCTTGCTTTCAGAAATACATGTCTCAAATGGTTTTCTTTGCTTAGCTAATTTTTTTTCAGGGTGAAGATGAAGGCTAGCACACTATACAGGATAAGCTGTGTCCTCCATGGAGCCCTGAGTTACACATTTGCGATTAAGATTTCCCATTCAATTTCTTCATCACCCTGGCAAGAAGTGTAGGATTCTGCTCCTTACCTTGTTTATCTTAAAGGGCATTTCCTTGGTGAAGTCTTTGTTAAAGAATTTACACCATGTTCCTTGGAAATATAAGGCGTTGACGAGTATCAGCCTGGTCTCTGAATCAACTGAGTTTTCTGGCAATAAATCTGGAATTTTGCCTTTGGAGAAAGCAGAGAGTTCATTCAGTATCATATATCATGATACTGAATGAATATATATATATATGTGTGTGTGTTTGTGTGTGTGTGTGTGTGTGTATGCATATGTGTGAGACATAAACTGATATGACATCTGAGTAGATCAATGAACCACTTTTCCAAGTTTGCTTAATGTGTTAATCATATTAAATAATAAATCAAAACAAAACACTCGCAGCCGTGTTTGACTTGAGGTCATACACATTGCAAGAACATTACTTGTAAGTCTCTCAAGGAAATCAGATTTGGAAAAAGCAGAAAAAAGACTCAAGATTAAGAACAAAATAAGCAAAAAATGTTGGAGGGGTATGGAGGGAACCATGGTAAACCCCTGTTGTGGATAATATTATTTCCCAAATTAATTGAGTCTAGAATCTGCTAGGAAGCAAGTCTCTGTATGGATCTATGAGCACATTTCCCAGACAGAGTAACTAATGGAGAGGAACACCTCCAGGGTGGACATCATCCTTCTTGTGCTGCCATATATGAAAGTCTGAGAGAGAAGCTTCACTGCTTTTGTCTGCTTGTCTTCACTCCTTGCTGGTGATGGAATATGGTTTGTTCATATTGCTCCACCTACCACTTTTAGCTGATACAGAAACCCAGTAGTTTTGACCATCATCTGATCTCAAAAGGGCATTCATAAGAGTCCAATATGAATTAGGCAAATAATTGATGAATGCAAGAAAAGTACTCATTCTCTACTCTTTGTTTTAGAAGAAATTTGAATGTACCAGGTGATGCAGAAGCATCTGAAAGGTTCAACTAACAATGATCGCAAGCATCTCAAATACCACTTTTGGAATCTGTCACATCTGACATTAAAATATATAAGGTTCAACCCCAAATTGGAGGCTTTCTTAGTTTAATGTAACTGAGCAGTTCTGACAGAGTGTCATTAATGGAAATCAAGTCTAGTGTTATCAAATGTAAGTAAGGGAATAGATACAGGAACTGTGGAAGTAGAATCAGGAGTCCTCTTCAGAGGTAAAGGTGGTGAGAGCTGAGACATCAAGGACTTTAGTCATAAGCATTCCCTGGGCTAGTTTATAGAGAAGGTCTACCTATGAGTCACTATTTCAGGAATGATGGAGTCACATGTCCTGGAGCACTATAGATCATCCATGTCTTCAAAGGTAAAGTGTTACACTTAAAGTTAGACTCATGAGTTCTTATGACATTTACATCAGCCCCTCTGTCCTACTCAAAGTACACAAACAATCTCTGGTTTTAAAATGTATGTGTGTGAGTAGAACCTCCATGAACTCACTGAGCTCTAAATTATACCACGTGGCCTAGATAGTTTGCATCAATTTGACTCTGAAATAATGGTGAGATTAGACCATGGTGGAGAGAAGGGAAATTAAAGAAAGATGAGGGAAGGAAGAAGACAGACGTGTATATAGAAAGTACAAGAATGTGGGATATGAAGGAACTTGAATTTCTGACCTTCAGTCTGTTTGGAGACCCATGTGTTTATGTGATTTCTGGAATCCTCTGGAGCCTCAGCAAAGGAGAGCTGCTCCATCTCCGAGTGATAGAATTTAAGACAGGACTCCTTAAAGGTCTTTGGAGAGAAAATATTCAGGGAGGTGACATTGAAAACTAAAATATCAGAAAGTTTCCTCACCTTCTGGTTAATATGGTATTCATAAAACAAAATTAAATGAGTATAGATCCTGCTTTGTACAACAAACATCTTCAGATAGTGGGCCATTGCAAATGTGAATTATGAGACATAATTAAATAAAACTACATGTGATAAATTTGAAAAATTTAAGGACATCATTATAGAATTACTGTCTTTAATGAAGTTTAGGTTGGTGAGTCTTACCATGCTGCCTAAGCTGTCTCATAACTCAAATCATGACCTTCTCCTGTCCCTGGCTTTGAAATGCAGGTTTATTGATGTGTGCCTACACAGTGGCTAGTACTTAATCCTTACTTTTCTCAATTTCTCTAAGGTTCTTCCCCTTTGATGTAAAGCAACAAGCATTAAGGATACAAATTTTATCTTTCAATTGGTACAACTTACTGGAAGTAATTCACAAGTATTCTCTGCAAAGAGCCTGTTGGCCATTCTAAGGCAGTACTTTCTGTTTTTCTTGTTCAGATTATGGAGAAGCACTTGGAAGCCCTGATGGATGTCTTCATCTAGGTTTAAATGAAGTGCCTGTGGAGGAAACAATGAAACATTTTTAGGCGAGAGATGAAACATTTTAGTTGCAAAAGGAATTTTCAAGATAACTCAGGCTGCCATATAAGTGAGATTCTGATGTAAGATATATAGATATTTCAACAATTAAAAGTAGAAATTGACCATCCTCCCCAGTTAATAATTGCAAATCTGTTGCTCTAAAATTAAGATTGATTGCAGCAACCCATTTTTCAAATAATTTCAGGCCCAGATTGGCCCATTGCAGTACTTGTGACTGACTCACATTCTCAACCATGCTAGGCAAGAGCTCTGCCACTCAGCTATAATCACATCTCCCTTTCTCCATCTTTAAAACAAAATAAAACAATAAAAGACCAAAAGAACTTTCTATTTAAACATGAGTTGCCCAGGCTAGCCTTGGGCTTGGCAGCTTTCTATCTCAGACTCCTTAATAGTTGGATTTAAAAGACTTTGCCACAAGTCCCAGGATAAACTATCTATGCAAAATTTTCTATGTGAAGTCTGGATGAAATATTGAGAGTTTCCTTCAAGTTATTACTTGGGAAAACTCATTGTCTTTAAGCAATATTACTGGAGGAGATTCAGTCTTCCTTCAGTTTTACCCCAGTCTCCACCAAAAAGCATACAGATATTGCTATGTTATGGTTCAGAATTAGCTACACAAACAACTCAAACAACCATCTCAGTTTGATCTTGGTTGTTTTTTAAACACGCATTCTAAGACTGATTGATTATGAATGCAGTGGACAGAAGCCAAGTTTGGATCCTAGGCAGTTCTTAGGACCAATTTTTGTGTGGGAAAACCCACAAACAGTTGCATTTGCAACATTTAGGCTATCTAGATAAACAGTGAAGTCTGACCTTTAACCTGATTGGCTGGTTCTAGAGGCAAGAAGCCTAGGCATTTTCCTGAGTCCAGGAAACTTTTTGACAAAGAACAACATAAAGTTACTATCAGGGCAAGAAATAAGTCAAGTTAAATTCATGAGCTACAAAATGAAGGGTGAGTCAATATAGCACAACAAGAGTAAATTTTAACATTTAAAATTTAACACCCACTGATCCTTCTCAGCAGCTCTTGTGCATGTGACAGGGGTGTGGTTTTTGACAGGGAACTTACCTGAGATATCTGGACTGCAGTGTCTCCCTTTGCACCCAAGAATATCATAGCTAGAGCAGAGGAGATGCTCATAGGAGAATAACACACATTTCCTGAAGGTTTGTCTTGACAGAGGATCTTCAGAAGATGGATGGCAAAGGTGCCATTTGCTTCAGACAATGTATTCATGATGCAGAGTCTAGAGGCAAAGGAGAAATGGAATTGAACAGAGAACTGAAGATTCATTGTTTTGATGAAGGGAAACATGGGATTCTTATATTCTGGTTTTCATCTCAAAGCTCTTAACTGCTTCGAAGAACATTTTAAAAATTCATGCTATGTTACAGTTCTTTGAATGTTAAAGTCAAGAAGTAAGTGTGGTCATAGCAGGAACCCAAACTAGCTTCTGTCTCATCTGCATAGATAGAATGAAAGATCATCAGGAATTGATCCACAGAACAAGCTGCAAGGCAGGCTATGGTTTCAGTCCATAGAGACTCGTTCCTCTATTCTGAAGAAGGTTACTTCAAAGATAAAGAGAACAGGGAATAAAGAAAAAACCAAGGGAATGGAACAGTCATGAGCATCTAGTCCATTTAGCATGGCTTTGGCAATTCTGCCTCATGGACTGGGTCTGTGAAGAAACCTTCTGAAATATCCAGGCATGCATTAGACAGTGTTCTCCACAACTGCCAGTTGCTACAGGATGCTGAATGAGACTCAAAGACAAGCTGGTATTATCTACTCTGTTGTGCAGAGGACGGCATCCCCCTGCAGTGGCTGCTCAGGGACTATGCATCAGCTGAAAGCACCCAGGCTGCTTTTGTCTTGAGCGTGCTTCATCTCCCAGATGAAAGGGCAGTTTTCCCCAGACTGCTTCTGACACGTTAATTCAATTTTGAGTCATTGTGCCTTCCATGGCAGTGATATTACTGTCATATGAGCATCAAACCCTGGAAGTCTGTTCCTTGTGTTCTTCCTGCTTTGCTAGAATATAGACCAAATTCCAAGGGATCCCCAGAACACCCCTGTACATACTTCTTTCCACTCTTCTGACAGGACACAGCATCCTGATTATACCTAGATCCTTAGAGTACTCTCATTGAGTTTCTCCCAAAACTTTGGGAAGAATGTTCTGGCTGCTTTATCTCAGTGACTTATCTGTGGTTGGGCATCTCATCTGATCTCACCTTACCAGACTGACTATTGTCTCCACCATACTCAAGAGTTCTGCCTTGGCAAGGAAGATGCCTGGCATTCCACTTTAAATCAAGAGAAATTATACTCAGGATAAAAGTGGGGATTGGTTGCTCAGATGACGTGGAGTGAGTACATTTAAAAATGGTTTAAAGAGGTGAAGCAGAGTTCAGATTGGGTAGAGCTGGCTGACCATTAAAGGGTACAAAAGTAAGATATTTTACAGATTCTTTTAATAGAGGGCAAAGGTAGTCAAATGGGCTAAGGGTTAGGACCAAAGAGGAAGAAAGACAAATGACACTGGGAGAGGCCACTGAGATCTTGTAACACCTAATCCTGATATAGATGGGTTAATACAGATTCTGGACTCTAGCCCTAAGACAAGCCTCATTGCCAGTCCTTACTGGAGTTTGTAAAACAGTCACTTTTCTGAATAACCATCAGATCAACCTGCATATGCTGTTTTCCTTACTCTCAGATCTAGGGTTACATAACCTGGACTCAGCCTAAACCTTCTAAATTTTTCCTTTAGGACTCCCATTGCCTTGGGTTGAGCAAGGTTACCTTACCTGCAATGTTTGTGGTCTCACGCTGCAGTGTTCAATGGTCTATGATCCTGGGATGCAGAGTAACTGCTTAGCCAGTTCAGATACTCCCTTTATTCTCTAAAGGGTGGGGACTTCATGTTCAGGGCCCTAGGCTAGTAGTAGAGGGGAATGGCCTGACTTCATGCAGCTCTGGCCTCTGCAGGGTAGGGATGACTAAGGGTTGGAGGAAGTAAAACTGTTAGGATCCTTGGTTCTTTAGCTGACAAGGAATCAAGGTAGAAGGTCAACAGGATGTCCAGAGCACCTTGTGACTGTAGCTGACCCGAAGGCTCAATCCATGAAAGGCATTCAGTGTGAAGATGGTTACTCCAGGTGTCCTTTCAGGTCTACACTAGTCCAGACTCATGTGAAGAATTCTGCTGTTAACTTCCAAAAGATTTTCCAGCTGCTGGTTATAGAGGACTAATATTGCTTCATTAGAGGACTCCTCCTTGCAAAAGGCCATGAAGAGACACTAAGGCAAACCTGTACAGGTCATTGTATCCTCTATCCCCGGATAGGCTACACTATATTTGCATGCCTCAAAAGAAAAGATCTCCTAGAATTGTGATCTTATGTGTCTCACATTTTTTAATTTTTTGAAGTTAAAACAATGTAGTTTTTATGAGTCGGTGTTTTGCCTGCCTTGTATGTCTATGTACTATGTGCATTCCTTTTGCACTCAGCATTCAGAAACCAACATGAGATTTCTTAGACAGAGTGTTAGATCCTGGGCTATTTGTCCACTTTC
Source organism: Rhabdomys pumilio (assembly GCA_030674055.1). Classification (NCBI taxonomy): domain Eukaryota; kingdom Metazoa; phylum Chordata; class Mammalia; order Rodentia; family Muridae; genus Rhabdomys; species Rhabdomys pumilio. Next base: position 15,422 of record JANHMN010000219.1, read on the forward strand.
CCATGTTGGTGATAGCTTAGGAATTATGTTTCAAGACAGATACATATTTTTAATCAGATAACCTTGTTCTCGGCATATTGATTTGTCCTTAAACATATACATTGCTTGACTTTGAGTATACTTACACAGAATATGACAGTTATTATCATATAATTCCTGATGTATGTGTTTACTGCTCATGATCAGTATGCATCCTGAACACCTACCCTCTTTGCTTGTCAACCAATGATCCATTTTCTCCTTGTTTTTCCAAGTCAAGAGCAGTTCTTGTGAATGAAATATATATTCATGTATTTGGTCTTTTGTTACTAATCTAATGCCAGGGGCCACCCCCACCCCGACTTGGGGTGAGAGGGGGAGAGATGCAGCTTCTTCTTCTTTCTCCTCCTCCTCCCACCATCAGGTTCTTCTCGAGGCAGCCCCTATGCTACTGTACCTGATCTGCAGTCATCTATCCTGTGGCCAGAAACTGGCACTTGTATCCCAGCCCTAAGACCAGCAAGGGGTTGAGTAAATAGTTTTGTGCTATCCTAAAACTTCTTCTGAGGGTAAGAGACTGCAGGCTAGGGTGATTAACACCTATAGCCTAACAGCAGAGGATTAGGCAAAGTGGCCTTTGTTCTATCTCAGCAGGAACTGCTGGGCTCTAACTTGTGGCTGGGTCACAGGCAGAAAAGATACTTAGAAAAGTTGCTATAGAGTTTATTAAGTGTAAAAAGTATCCTATGAAAGCTATCTGAGGGGAAATGTGGAAAGGTCCTGAGTGGGGAAGAAGAAAAAATTCTAACAAAGTAAAGATTCTAAGGGAGAAAAACTCTAGACAGGGGGAAATAGAAAGGGCGATGGGCTTCTAACTAACTAACTCCATTCTAACTAACTGACTAACTCTATTCTAACTATTCTAACTAACTAACTAATTTCTTTGTCTTTGTCTTCAGTATTTATACACCATTCAAAGCACATGATCACATGTTACAAAGTTCATCACAAGTTCACACCAAAATTCAAGTCATAAATTGAAATAGAAGTTTACAAGACAGAATATTTACATGAATACCCATTAGGAGTAATTATCTAGCTAGACATTCATCACCTGTCTAGCTCCACAGGTTTGCAGAAAGTTTGAAACTATAAATGAGTGAAGTTTTGTGTAGATAACCCAGGCAATATTTTCTCTTCTGTCCTGGTACCTATATTAAATTGTGGATTTCCTCTAGTGACCTAGGTTAATAGTTTTTTGACCTCTTGGAATGTGCTCTAAGCAGGAGAAGGTCTAGGGGCAATTAACTGATAATACTCAGGAGATTGGCAGAGTTCTCTTTGCAGTTTCCACTATGCCTTAGGGACTTAATAGCAGCCCCGATATAAAAGAGCTTAATAATCATTGATATAATTTTATGAATTCTTATAGGATCACCATTAAGTCTTAAGAAGTCATCTATTTTTCTATATAGTATCACTACAAGACAGTACATCTTCGTGGATCTGCAGAGATCTGCTCCAAAGGGGTGTGCTATTGCTTACTGATAGTTGCATATGTCTAATAATAATAATAATGGAAGAAGCATATTAATAACAGGAATCTTTCCTAAAATCACGTCCACCACAGCCTTGCTAATGGGGCACACTTGTCGCAGATTATATAATAATCCGAGGCAAGCATTTAAGGATGATCATCTGCTCATTATTAGCTTGGCACATTATGGCTCCTGACAATCTAATGTTTTCAAGGCTCATCTGTACCCTTTCCAGATGTCAGAGACATGGGCATGGACCACAGTAATGCTAACCAATGCAACCTGACATGGATTGAGTTCTCAGAGAATTTATGTCTGAGGAATTCATAATTCGTAATTTTGCCATGAAAGGAATTCTAGAAGGAGCCTGTATGAAATAGATTTGGATCTACGAAGAAGCAAACACATATATATTTAAACACAACAATGTACAGGAGGAGACCCAGAAGGAAAAGGAGGATGATACAATCCTAAACATGGTGAGGTCTCAAGGGAGAACATGGCCTTAGTGTCTCAAGAGAAACTTCATTTGTGGTTTCCGTGACTCTCAATAATGACATCATAGAAAGTTGCTCAGTAATCCTCATTACACTTTATAATTAATAGAGTTCCATTTCTAATATTTTAGTTACTTATGGACAAGTAACTAAAACTACAAGTAATTAAAACTACAGTGGATGAAGTTATCTGAGACCAACTCATAAAGCCGAACTTCAACACAGAAAGATGCCTTGCTGGAAACAGGAACATTATGAAAAAATTCACAGACACAGGAAAGGTGTTTCTGCCTACAAGATCTCTCATCTAGTTCTACCTGAGAATGTCAAGGTTTTGGTTTGCTGCACCTGAAAGGTTATTCAATTTCAAGCTCTATGAGGTGTGTACAATTTAGAAAAGCTTCCCACTCCACATGCGTTCTTTGGAACTAATGGGTGGCAAGCTTTTCACCCATCTCTTTCTTTTTGAAGCTTTTCTGGTGTACACTTTGGGCTTCTCCAAGGTGCTCATCTTCTGCTTGCCTGTAGGTTCAGACAAAATCTACTTACAACATTTGTCCTCTAACTCCTGACCCAGCAGCGAGTAAGAGAAACAAAAGTCATTTAACTAGTGGCTTTCTTGCTCATCTTCTTCGAGGGATGGTTTGGCTTCCTTGCATAAGGCATCTGCTTCTGCAGCACCCCTCCATTCTCCACTTGCAGAAGGGGATTTCAAACTCCTGTCACTTTATGTTTCTCTGTTTGCTCTGCTTTGCCCATCAAGCCATCTGACTGTCTCTCATCTTAACATGGGTTTTCTGAGCCACTTTTTACTTTGGTCCCACATCACTATAGAATTTGGGACATAGTTATCTTCCTCTTTGTCCTCTTGTCCTCTGACATAGTGTCTCCTTTCTGCTCTGCTTCTCCTTCTTCCCCACCCCTGCCTCATCTATATTGTTTCTTGTGATCCTCTTCTACTAACCGGAGACCACCTTCTTCTCTTATGAGCTAGAATGCTCTAAATTTTTGTGAGCAGGGGTAGTCTTTGGTCCCTGGATGAAGTCTGCTCTAACATGGGCCTGCCATTTAAAAGAATTCTCATTCTGAGGCATATAAATCCCATAGCAATATTATACCCTGTCTGTTCTATCTTCCCCATTCCTTCCTGATCTTCATCCTCACTGTGTTTTCTGCTTGATTGTATGTGGTCCTCATCCTTCTGTGCATAACATATTTTTTGTATTCAAATACTTTCATATGTTGCTGAGACATACCCTGAGTATTTCAAGCTTTTTACCTCATATCTACTTTATAGTGAATAAATATCATGTGTGTTTTTTTGTGACTTGGTTAAAAGACTCACGATGATATATTCTAGTTTTATCTGTTTGCCTGTGACTTTCACAAAATCATTGGTTTTAATAGCTGGGTAGTATTCCATTGTGTAAGTGTACCACATTTTCTGTATCCATTCCTCTGTTGAGGGACATCTGTGTTGTTTTCAGTTTTTGACTATTATAAATAAGGTTTCTTTGAACATAGTGGAACAAGTATCCTTGTTATATGATGGAACATGTTTCGGGTATATGCCCAGTAGTTGTATAGCTGGGTCCTCTGGTAAGACTAGTTCCAATTTTCTGAGGAACTACCAGACTGATTTCCAGAGTGGTTTTTCCAGCTTGCAATCCATAGGCATGGCCGCTAGTTGAGGGATGGGGCCACTCACCCATTTCAAAATTTTAACCCATAATTGTTTGTGTCTAAAGGACAAAGGGTACAAAGGGTAGAGCTGAGACTGAAATGCCACCCAGAGACTGCCCTACCTAGGTTCCATTCCATCTGCCACCACTATTCCCAGACCATATTGCTTATATCAAGAAGCACTTGCTGATAGGAGCCTGGTCTGGTATAGCTGTCCTATGAGAGGCTATGCAAGAGCCAACCAATAGAAATATAAATGCTTGCAGCCAACTATCAGACTGAACACGGGGACCCCAATGGAGAGATAGGGGAAGGACTAAAGAAGCTGAAGGTAGTTAAATCCCATAGCAAGAACAATATCAGGTATCAGGACCCCACAGAGATCCCAGGGACTAATCCACCAACGAAAGAGTACACATGGAGAGACCCTTGACTTTGGCTACTCATGTAGCAGAGGATGGCCTTTTCTGGCATCAGTGGGAGGGGAGGCCCTTTGTCCTGTGGAGGCTGGATGCCTCAAGACTAGGGGAATGCTAAGGTGGTAAGGCAGGAGTGGGTGGGTGAAGGAGTACCCTCATAGAAGCAGTGGGAGGTGGAATGAAATAGGGCCTGAGCATAGGGGAAACCATGAACATGGAAAACATTTGAAATGTATTTAAATAAAATGACCAATTAAACAACAACTACTACTAAAACAACAAAAACAACCCACAAAATAAAACTTCATTTCATGCCTCCATCGCTCTCACTTAGCTCCTTTAATCAGACTTAATCATTGGAGACTATATTTGTTCAGTGGGATTCTTGAAAATAAGAAAAATAAAAAAAATAAGAAAATAAGAAAAATAAGAAAAATAAGAAAAACAGAAGACCTGGTATAATTAAGCAGCCAAGACAAGATGTATTATTGCTTGTACTCAGGGTCTCATTGTTGTCTGAGTCCTCCCTTTCCTGCCATGTGGTCAGACACACTGAAAATCTCTCTCTGGGAGGCAGTTTCCTAATGATAGGCCTGGAATATTGCTTTTACCAGAATAATGTTCAAATCGTTGTTATCAAAAATGAAGTACAATTGTCTCTTTAAAGTTCCCTTGTGGTTTATTAGGCAGTCTGGGTACAGTTTTCCACTTGATTCTAACACCCAAGCTTAGAGTATAATAGGCCTCTATCTTAAACAAATACTATCAAAGTAATACACGTGGAGACCAAGATTCAAGCACACCCAGTTAGTGTCAGAAGATCCAAAATCAAAAACATTGGTCCATATCATCTTGATTTTGTTCACCTTGGATTGTAACTTCCTTGTGAAACATTTTCTGGCTGGCTTAAATTCAGGGAATCACTAAAGGGCCCAAGTGAGGCATAATAAGTATTCTCCTGCTACATCTCCCCAATGCCAGGATTTCTACTGTGAGCAAAGACCAAGCTTTGTAAACTATCTCAATGGCACCCTACATTCAGTTATTTACCTATAAGCATTGTAAAACAGAGAGGATTATTATCTTAAGTGCTATTTACATCTGCTAATCCATACACACATGATGATAAGAACATGAGTCACAACTTTAGCAACTATTCCAAACCAATTAACAGGCTGAAATACTCAACATATCATGCAATGTTAGGAAAGAATGGTCACAGTGGAGGGTATGGAGCACAGAGAGAGCCTTACGGAACTGAGTCTCTACAAACTTTTGCTTCTGTTTCCCTAAGACACTTCACTTAGAGCTAACAGACAGCACATTTCATTTCCAGTTCTAGGAAAACTTTCCCTCAAAAGACAGGCTAAATTGGAACTCAGATCAGAGCCTTTCCCGGGTCTTCTTCTCACTGTGCAACACAACCAATAAAGTTGAACAATTCAGTGAAAATAAAAGACGGTTAATGAATATAAGCACTACTGGTAGAAAAGTTTTATTTGTATTTTTATTCACTGTTTCTCTGGAAGAACCACAACACATACAATGATGTATGCTAATCATTTTGCTGGTTGGAGGTGAGTTTTATGAAGACATTTCTCATATTCCACCTATTTTTGGACTCTGGGAACTGAATGTAAGTGGTTTGGCTTCTGTGGCTGCTGCTTAGGCATCCCCCTCAGTGTAAGAAATTTTAGTTTGCTTACCAAAGGAATATCACAGTTAAAATAATGAGACAAATGGAAAAATTGTGCCAGCAAGGATGAAGTAGGAATGCCACCACTTGCACTACATGTTACTTCATTACACTGTATAATGATTTTAGTTGTAATATAGGTACTTGAACATTCTATCCAAAAGCATCAAATATGTGTGGCCGCGTAGTACATTTGTTTATGTGAAAATACAAAGAACATGTCTTAACTGAAACATCACATGTAACATGCATTCAGTGTTTTCAGCTTTCTAATACTTGCCTTTAACTCAGGGAATAAGAATGCTTTTCTTCCTAGCTGATCTGCTCCCCTGTGGAAACTGTGTCCAGAGGCATCCTAGAGAGGACACAGCCTGCAGAGCTACAGGTAGTAGTGCCCGCACTAGGCCCCAGAGACACAACTGATAGTAGGGAGCCCCCAGAGTGTACCTGGCATCCAGATCCCAACCCTGCAGAAAACCACTCCCCTTCTGCCCCTCACCCGAGTCCCAGTGACTTGAGCAGACACCCAGCTGATCTGCTCCCCTGTGGAAACCATATCTGCAGGCATCCTAGAGCGCGGCCACTGTCCTCAGACCTGTAGAAACCATGTCCAGAGACATCCAAGAGAGGCCAGTGACCACAGAGCAGTGGACACCACATCCTGAGGCATCCTACAGGAGCGAGTACACTCAGAGCAGCAAACACCTAACTGGTCTACTACCAAGGAGACAACATATTCTATGATATGCTAGAGGAGCCACTGTACCCAGAACAGCTGGAGCTCAGGATCAAAGAGACAACCGGACCCTGAGGAGTTCTGACACAACCAAGATAACTGAAAAGGCAGGCTCCAGTCAGAACCAGTGAGTGCAGGTAGCACTAGAGTTAACCAAATGGCGAAAGGCAAGCAAAAGAATGTAAACAACAGAAACCAAAGTTTCTTGGCATCACTAGAACCCAGTTCTCCAACCATAGCAAGTCCTGAACACCACATCATACTGGAAAAGCAGGATTCAGACTTAAAATCAGTTCTCATGATGATGAAAAAGGACATTACAAAGGACATAAACAACACTCTCAAAGAATTTGAGGAGAACACAGGTAAAAAGGTATAAGCCATTAAAGAAATGCAAGAAAACACAATCAAACAGGTAAAGGAATTACACAAAACCACCCAGGATCTAAAAATGTAAGTAGAAACAATAAAGAAATTTCAAAGGGAGACTACCCTGGAGATAGAAAACCTAGGAAAAAAATTAGGAGCCATAGACGCAAGCATCACCAACAGAATAAAAGAGATAGAAGAAAGAATCTCATGCACAGAAGTTATCATGGAAAACATAGACACAATGGTCAAAGAAAATGCAATATGCAAAAAGCCCATAACACAAAACATCCAGGAAATCCAGGACACAATGAGAAGACAAAACCTAAGGATAATAAAGTATAGATGAGGGTGAAGACTCCCAACTTAAAGGGCCAGTAAATATCTTAAACAAAATCTTAGAGGAAAACTTCCCTAACCTAAAGAAAGAGATGTCCTTAAATATACAAGAAGCCTACAGAACCCCAAATAGACTAGACCAAAAAAGAAATACCTCCCATCACATAATAATCAAAACATCAAATACACAAAACAAAGAGAAGATACTAAAAGCAGTAAGGGAAAAAGGCAAAGTAACATATAAAGGCAGACATATAAGAATTACACCAGACTTCTCACCAGAGAGTATAAAAGCCAGAAGATCCTGGATTGATATTATACAGACCCTAAGAGATCACAAATGCCATCCCAGACTACAATACCCAGCAAAACTCTCAATCACTATTGATGGAGAAACCAAGATATTCCATGACAAAACCAAATTTACACAATATCTTCCAAGAAATTCAGCTCTTCAAAGGATAATGGATGGAAAACTCCAACACAAGGAGGGAAACTACAACCAAGAAAAAGCAAGAAAGTAGTCTTCCAACAACCGCAAAAGAAGATAGTTACAAAAACATAATTCCACCTCTATTAACATAAATAACAGGAAGCAATAATAATTTTTCCTTAATATCTCTTAATACCAACTGACTCAATTCTCCAATATGAAGACGTAGACGATCAGACTGGATACATAAACAGGACCAAGAATTTTGCTGCATACAGGAAATGCACCTCTGTTACAAAAACAGACACTACTTCAGAGTAAAAGGATGGAAAACAATCTTCCAAGCAAATAGTCCCAAGAAACAAGCATGAGTAGTCATTCTAATATCAAATAAAATTGATTTTCAACCAGAAGTAATCAAACAAGATAAGGAAGGACACTACATACTCATCAAAGAAAAAATGCACCAAGAAGAACTCTCAATTCTGAACATCTATGCCCCAAATACAAGGGCACCAACAAACATAGAAGAAACTTTACTAAATCTCAAAGCATACATTGCATCTCACATAATAATGGTGGGGGATTTCAACACCTCACTCTCAGCAATGAACAGATCATGGAAACAAAAACTAAACCGAGACACAATGAAACTAACAGAAGTTATGAACCAAATGGATTTAACTGATATCTATAGAACATTTCATCCTAAAACAAAAGGATATTCCTATTTCTCAGCACCTCATGGTACCTTCTCCAAAACAGACCATATAATTGGTCACAAAAAAGGCCTCAACAGATACAAAAAGATAGAAATAATCCCATGTACACTGTCAGACAACCATGGACTAAGGCTGGTCTTAAATAACAACAAAAACAACGAAAAGCCCACATACATGTGGAAACTGAACAACACTCTACTCAAGGATGACTTGGTTAGGGAAGAAGTAAATAAAGAAATTAAAGACTTTTTAGAATTAAATAAAAAGGAGGACACATCATACCAAACCTTGTGTGACTACATGAAAGCAGTACTAAGAGGAAAACTCATAGCTCTAAGTGCATACAAAAAAAAAAAAAAAAAAAAAAGAAAGAAAGAAAGAAAAAAAAACTGGAGAGAGCGTACACTAACAATTTGACAGCACACCTGAAAGCTTTAAAACAAAAAGAAGCTAATATTCCCAAGAGGAGTAGACGGCAGGAAATAATCAAACTCAGAGCTGAAATCAGCCAAGTTGAAACAGAAAGAACTATATAAAATATCAACAAAACCAAGAGCTGGTTCTTTGAGAAAATCAACAAGATAGATAAACCCTTAGTCAGACTAACCAAAGGGCACAGAGACAGTATCCAAATTAATAAAATCAGAACTGAAAAGGGAGACATAACAACAGAAACTGAGGAAATTTTAAAAAATCATCAGATCCTACTACAAAGTCCTATAATCAACAAAACTGGAAAATCAGGATGAAATGGAAAATTTTCTAGACAGATACCAGGTACCAAAGTTAAATCAGGAGCAGATAAACCATCTAAACAATCCCATAACCTTTAAAGAAATAGAAGCAGCCATTAAAAGTCTCTCCAACAAAAAAAGTCCGAGACTAGATGGTTTTAGTGCAGAATTCTATCAGACCTTCCAGGAAGACCTAATACCAATTCTCTTCAAACTATTCCACATAATAGAAACAGAAACAATACTACCCAATTTGTTCTATGAAGCTACAATTATGCTCATACCTAAACCTCACAAAGACCCAACAAAGAAAGAGAAATACAGACCAATCTCTCTTATGAATATTGATGCAAAAATACTCAATAAAATTCTTGCAAACAAAATCCAAGAACACATCAAAACAATCATCCATCATGATCAAGTAGGCTTCATCCCAGGAATGCAGGGACGGTTCAATATTCGAAAATCCATCAATGTAATCCACTACATAAATAAACTCAAAGAAAAAAACCATATGATCATCTCATTAGATGCTGAGAAAGCATTTGACAAAGTTCAACATCTTTTCATGTTAAAAGTCTTGGAAAGATCAGGAATTCAAGATCCATACCTAAACATAGTAAAAGCAATATACAGCAAGCCAGTAGCCAACATCAAACTAAATGGAGAGAAACTGGAAACAATCCCACTAAGATCAGGGACTAGATAAGGCTGCCCACTCTCACCCTACCTATTCAATATAGTACTGGAAGTTCTAGCTAGAGCCATTAGAAAAATAAAGGAAGTCAAAGGGATACAAATAGGAAATGAAGAAGTAAAAATTTCAGTATTTGTAGATGATATGATAGTATACTTAAGTGACCCTAAAATTTCTACCAGAGAACACCTAAACCTGATAAACAACTTCAGTAAAGTGGCTGGATATAAAATCAACTCAAACAAATCAGTAGCCTTCCTACACTCAAAAGATAAACAGGCTGAGAAAGAAATTAGGGAAATGACACCCTTCACAATAGTTACAAACAATATAAAATATCTTGGAGTGAATCTAACCAAGCAAGTGAAAGATCTGTATGACAAGAACTTCAAGTCTCTGAAGAAAGAAATCGAAGAAGATCTCAGAAGATGGAAAGATCTCTCATGTTCCTGAATTGGGAGGATTAATTTAGTAAAAATGGCCATCTTGCCAAAAGCAATATATAGGTTCAATGCAGTCCCCATCAAAATTTCAAAAAATTTTTCATAGAGATAGAAAGAGCAATTTGCAAATTCATTTGGAATAACACAAAACCCAGGATAGCGAGAACCATTCTCAACAATAAAAGAACTCCTGGGGGAATCACTATCCTTGAGCTCAAACTGTACTACAGAGCACTAGTGATAAAAACTGCATGGTATTGGTACAGAGTCAGGCAGGAAGATCAATGGAATAGAATTGATGATCCAGAAAGGAACCCACACACCTATGGTCACCTGATCTTTGACAAAGGAGCTAAAACCATTCAGTGGAAAAAGCAGAGCATTTTCAACAAATGGTGCTTGATCAACTGGAGGTCAGTATGTAGTAGAATGCAAATCAATCCATTTTTATCCCCTTGTACAAAGCTCAAATCCAAGTGGATAAAGAACCTTCACATCAAACCAGATACACTGAAACCAACAGAAGAGAAGGTGGGGAAGACACTCGAATACTTAGGCACAGGGGGAACGTTCATGAACAGAACACCAATGGCGTATGCTGTAAGATCAAGAATCAACAAATGGGACCTCATAAAATTGCAAAGCTTCTGAAAGACAAAAGACACTGTTAAGACAAAACAGCAACCAACAGATTGGGAAAAGATCATTACCAATCCTAATTCTAATAGAGGGCTAATATCCAATATATACAAAGAACTCAAGAAATTAGACTCCAGACAACCAAATGACCCTATTAAAAAATGGGGTACAGAGCTAAACAAAGAATTCTCAACTGAGAAAATTTGAAGGGCCGAGAAGCACCTTAAGAAATGCTCGATATCCTTAGTCATCAGGGAAATGCAAATCAAAACAACCCTGAAATACCACCTCCCACCAGTCAAAATGGCTAAGATCAAAAATTCAAGTGATGGTAGATTCTGGCGAGGATGCAGAGAAAGAGGAACACTCTTCCATTGTTGGTGGGAATTCAAGCTGGTACAACCTCTCTGGAAAACAGTCTCGCAGTTCCTCAGAAAATTGAACATAGTACTACTTGAGGACCCAGCTATACCACTCCTGGGCATATACCCAGAAGATACTCCATCATATAACAAGGATATATGCTCCACTATGTTCATAGCAGCCTTATTTATAATAGTCAGAAGCTGGAAAGAACCTAGATGTCCTTCAACAGAAGAATGGATACAAAAAATGTGGTACATTTTCACAATGGAGTACTATTTATCTATTAAAAATAATGAATTCGAGAAATTCTTAGGTAAATGGATGGAACTAGAAAATATCATCCTGAGTGAGGTAACCTAATCACAAAAGAACACACATGGTATTTACTCACTGATAATCAGATGTAGCCCAAAAGCTTGAAATAGCCTAGATTCAACTAACTGACCACATGAAGCTCACGAAGAAGGAAGCCTTGGTCCTTCTTGGAAGAAGTGACAGAATGCTTAAGAGAGGAAATAATGTGACAAAGTATGGGACGGAAAGTCAAGAAGGGGCCATGAGGAGACCACTCTACCTTGATATCCTTCCCATGTACAGTCACCAAGATAGACACTGATATGGATGTCAGGAAGTGCATGCTGAAAAGAGCCTGATGCAACTGTCTCCTTGAAGGTCTGCCAAAGTTTGACATATCCAGAGGCAGATGCTTGCAGTTACCCATAGATCTGATCAAGGGTTCCCAATGAAGAAGTTAGAGGACTGATGGAGCTGAAAGGGTTGGTGGCCCCAAGAGGAGAGCAACAGTGCCAGACAACCAGAGCTCCCCAGGGTCTAAACCACCAGTCTAGGAGCACAAAGGGAGGCACCCATGACTTCAGCTGTATACTTAGGGGAGGATGGCCTTGTTGGGTATGGGAGGGAGAGGAGATCCCTGGTCCCATAAGGGCTGAACACCGAGCAGGGAGGAATTCTAGGGTTAGGAGGGGAGAGTGGGGGATAGGTGGAGGCACACCTTTGTGGAGGCAGAAGGGGGGACGGTTGGGGGTTCCTGGGTGGTGGTGGGAATGTGTTGAAGTGATAAAATCTGAAATGTCTTTTAAAGAAATAAAAAAGCTTCAAAACAAACAAACAAACAAGTAAAAGAAAAGAAAACACTATACAATTTAGAGCCAGACCTGGTGTTCATTTTTGGACAAATAACGACAGAATGCCAATCAATCTCTTTTGAAGAGCATTCAAAATTTACTATATTACTCACTAAAGAACTCTCAATTGGATTCTCAGTACAATATAAGGTAAACATGGCAATTTCAGAGAAACAGATTTCTCTAGAACAATTTAGCTAGGTAAAGCTGTGGCTTTGACTTCTTTACTGTTGTTCAAGGCTTGATGTGGATAAATTTTAAACACAAGGAAGAAGAAGAAGGAGGAGAAGGAGAAGGAGAAGGAGAAGGAGAAGGAGAAGGAGAAGGAG